>CCAG010002759.1:0-61278 GCA_001077435.1 Glossina morsitans morsitans
CTTATGGACTGATTTTTTAAATTTACCTATGGAAAATAAACCAATTTATGCAAGAAAATCTAATCTCCAATCCTTTTTGATGAAATTTGACATAAAAACTAACAGTTACGTTTATGACCCATGTGAAAGTATCGTAAAGTCTTCGACAAAAGAATTCATTTTTCTAAATTTCACTTTACATTTTACGCCCGCTCCCATATAAGGACTTTCATGTGCAAAGTATGGCTTTAGTATTGTTGGGAATATTTTTAATATTTTTTTTTTAATTGAAGTCGTGGAGGGTATTGAACTGTTGGATATCTCCGGCTATATTCCCAATATTTTTTTTTGATTGTAAAAAATACCGCTAACAGCGGGTATATGTAGTTGATAATATCTCCTTTGACAAATTTTGTATAGAACATCTAAGTGTATATATATTGAGTTCTAAACACAACCACATTTGAAATGTTTTCAGAATCTGTCGCTTTTCCAAAATAAACATGGCTGTTTTTCATATTATGGAACCATGGAGCCGTGCTACACAGTAGTAGGTTGTATTTTGTGGGTTGCTATCCCAGTCTAGTTAAACCTACGGCATTTATAATTAACCTGATGTCGTACATTTTAAAAAACGAGAGTTTTTCTGAACTCTTGCTTTATGTAATGCAATAACTGGATATAAAGCCAGCAGTTAAATTGAATATATTTCATGTCAAAACACAATATCAGTTAACTATTGTTCGTTGGAGCACAATACATGGCTGGTTTTCTTCTTTTTTTTTTTTCTGTTAACTGCACAGAATATTCATAGCACAGAAGCAGAAGAATAATGTTTAACAAAAATGCTTTTGATTATAAATTTTTTTCTTTAAAGAGCATATGTACGTACACACGGATTATGAAAACACAAATACATAGTCATTATGGTTTAAATTCACACAATAGCATCTCTCCGTACAACATAGAAATACTTACCACCGTGTATGGATTGTAACCGACGGTGGTCGTTTTGCGGAAGGGATTAGTGAATGGCAAATCGATATTCAAAAGTTTGCCATTATACAAGTCGACAGCGTAACGTATTTGAGTATTCTTATCCATACACGAATCGATTGCATACAAGTGACCGCAAACAATGAACATTTCACCAAATTTTCGATGATCCAGTGTTACATTGAAATTATATTGAATGCGAAGATTTTCAGCGTCCAACTGTAAGTCATATTGAAATATAGGAATGTAAAAAATAAAATGAGTATTGAAAAAAAAAAAAAAAAAAAAAAATGGAAAATCACGCTTTCATTCATTAAGCATTCGAAAATCATTATAAAGAAAATAATTATGCAGTGTAAAGAAATAATGAAGAGAACGATCATTATTTACGCTGGCTGAATGAATGGCCGTTTGCCTGACTGCTTGCTTGCTTACATTTCATTGCATTTCACTTCGTTCCGTAAGATATTACGGGGTGAACTGAAAGAGCATTCATTTTTACTTAACATTCGTTCACTTACCTTAGCCACCAGAGTATTATTCGAATCATAAGTGCTGTAAATTACCCACAAACCGACCTCATCCACATTAAAGTCCATGTAATTGTAATCTGTCGAGTACAATTTATTACCAGTTGCTATGCCTGCATACGGCAACTGAGTGGCTATAATTAAAGTCAAACAGACCAAACAACATGCTTTGTTATTGTAACAATTGTACTCGCACTCTTAAGGACACACCAGACGTACACATATGTATATATATATATGTCTATTTATATATATATGGCCATGTGCATCTGTGCGTAAGTATCGTTAAACAAAATTGCTTAGATTGTATATTTTTTCCTTGTTTTCCGGTAATATTTGCAACGGCCCCACCGACCGACATAAATAGTCAAACAGCAAATGCTGTGCCCGTTTGTTGTCAGGGTGGGCTTGCATTATGAAAGATTGAATTACTTACTAATTTTTTTCATTGTAACCAAATCCAATTTCACCACGAGGTCAGTATTGTGCTGATTATAATAGAATGATCCATTGTATACTACATGAGCATTACCCTGCAGTTAAAACACATACGTATGTAAACATGAAAATCGCAGTCTATTTACAAGATAATACAACAACAGAGTGCATACCTGAAAACCTTCAGTTATTTCGTATTTTTTACGCGGCACATCATTCATACGATATTGGATTTTTGAAGTAAATTCGTACAAATTGTAGTTATCCTTTTCGTTCGTAACGAAAGTTTTCTCACGTTCTAATTCGGCTGCAGCGGCATCCTTTAACCATGACCCGTAATTTTCATCGACAAATTTGTGAAATACCGGCTTACCCACCGCATACAATAGACAGCCTTATTAAAATAGAACGAAAAGTGAAACGATATACTTATGGGCATATATAACACATTAGCGTATGGTTCCCGGAACTGATGTACAAATGTCACAAATATCTCCTCATCCCTCCTTCCCATTAACAAAAACCAAATGATATTATTTTTAAAAAATGCCAACTCTCTAGCGATCCCTTTCACAATTTGAGGTCATTTCGATCATGTTTTTAAGGATGGCATTGGATTTAGTGACACTGCTTCTATTATTTTCAATGCAATGAAAGAATCCGAATATTTTGTGCAAATGGTCTGCTGAGTTTAAACAATGTGGCGCGGACATTAATGCATACCCAAAAATCATGTTCACGCCAGAAGGCGTGAAAACAATTCCGAAAATTATTCTCAATAATCGAGAAATGAAGTTTGCAAGAAATATTTGACATCCCAACGCGTAGATTGCAGAGGCTAGTGAGTTAAATTATTTGGATAGAAATCGAGTCAAGAAACAGTTGTTTTCCACTACGTGTCGTGTTTACTCAGAACAGGACGAAAATATTCGGTCACAAGTCGATGGATATAATGGTAAAGTTGAAGTTCAAATTCTTGCTCTGTCTGCCATATTCTCCAGATCTGCGACCCAAGCGACTACCATCTGTTCTTAATCGTCTCACTCGAATTTGATAAAAGGAAAGAATTCGCATTTTTACTTAACTTCTGGAAGCTTCTTGCTCTGGCTCACTAACATTGTATGACTTGTAGCAGGCGGTTGATTAATGACGTACCAGTACAAAAGGCGGTAAGGCCTCTATGAAAGGTTTTGCTAAAAGCGTTCTTCGCCGAACCCCTAACACAAATTTATTTTAAAACTGATCGTCTACATGCTCGAAACATAATGAATGAATGAACAAATTCGAGTATTCAATAACATCCCCTCTTGGGGCATTATTTTTTCTTTACGCAGCTCTGTGGCTTAGTGGGACCCATTAGAAAGCTTACAAAATGTACACGGATTCGAGCTTTCCACTAAACATGTTGTACTTTGATTATTGAGACAAGACAATGATAAAATGTTGTTAAGGTAATGGGCAGTGACTGAACTAAGAGACAACGATTGAACATCCTGCAAGCATAATGGAACAAAAAACAAATGTATGCGCTTTCGATAACTTAAAATGCCAAAAAAAGTAGTACAAAAATGGATTACGAAAATATTTTATACTTAAGCGTAAGATACCATAAAGGTTTCATTGGGTAGGTATTAATAGATCAATCCATTAGAATGAAAATACTGATTACTGCTGAAAATGTCCGCATGAGTAACTGAGTGGGAAAGAATCGTGACTACAGCGTCAATGCTCAAACCTCAGTGCGGTAGCGTTTTTTTTTTTGCTCGTTGCTATAGTGATGCATCAGCCAGTATAGTCATAACAGTTCACGTTTACCCACATAATCACTAGGTTGTGGGCACGACCTCCCTATCTCTTTCCCTTTCCTCATTTCTTTCCGACCATCAGGGTGTTACTCGAATAGAAGACAACGCCTGAATAATTGGTCGTACTAAAAAAAGATATGAAAAGGACTCTGTGAAACTTATGTACCTCACGATCTCATGATCTAGTTTGGAATAGTTTATTCAACTGAGTTTCTAATCCCGAATATTTACTGAATTGTATCGATCTGCAGTGGATTCTAAAGCGTATGAAAACGAACGAGTAAAAATGGGTAACGCAAGATATATCTGGCAAAGACCACAGACAAAGAGAGCAGATTAGTTTCTGACAAAGCCTTCTCTGATGCAAAGGGTAGATTATCCATTTGTAGAAGTGTTAAGAGCATGGTATATCAAGCCACACTTCTTGCACTGTAGGCTACGAAAGCCTTTTAGCGATGTGATTTTGTGGTTTTGCGAAGCCAGTTATGTCATACCGAGCAAAATTTTGTGTGCATGGCCTCACAAAGTCCTTTTCCAATAATAACTTTAGAAAAAAAATAAAAAAAAATGTAAAGAAAATGAGACAAGTGTAGATTTTGAAGCCTCTCATCAGCAAAACTTAATTAGAAGAAAAAAAAAAGAAAATGAATTAACAAAGAAAAAGAGTGTAAAGGAAATTTACTCTCCATCATCCCTCACTCAGTCACAACAACTTGCACATTCACATTCAAGTGCTGCTATTATGTATACATTGCAAAGGCAATTCAATTAAAAGTTTCTTGCGAATACTCTTAAATAACTTTATACACACGCATACACACAAACATGCACACACATATATTGGCAATAAAAGATGTTTACAGCGAGTAACTTACTCTTTTTACGTTTCGGTAGACCAGGATAACTATAATTTCCAGTCGGTTGAATTTCAAAATTGGAATTAATCGAATCCTTGCATTGTAACAAGCTGCAGTAAGGAGTAAAAGAAGAAAGCAAAAAGGAAGAAATAAAAAAAATATCCTCTCACAGATTTCTCAAAGACTCAATTAATTAAATTTGTTTGCAAAAGAATATGCTTTATAGAGGACAAAAAAGGACTCTTCATAAGAAGGACAATATGTTAAACATAAGCAAATAACGAACATGTTCGTATAAAAAGCAATCATTTACAGAAAAGATAAAAGCCGAACACACTAAGAAAATGTAATTAACTAATTTGCTACTAATTCTTACCTAGGATCAGGGCATATTTCACATACGGGGCACCCACTCTCCGGAGGCCGTTTTCCATAAATTTTTATCTCTTTACCTACATAGGGAGTTTCGCTGTTTGGATCTTGCGCTGTAATGATGGAATAATTGTTCAAGCGGTTATCTTAATAAAATAAATTTACACAAGAGAGAAAGTGAAAACATTATAGCGTGCCATTAAATAGACTACCTCGTAAATAGAACACGTCAGTATATCAATTTTCATGGAACCATCTCAAAAATTGTGGCCTGTGGGATGAACGCCAGAGAACAACACGGACAGACAAGCTTAGATCGCTTAGAGCATAGAAAATTTAGCTTAAAAAATTTAGAAGCATGTCTCAAATCCTTCGGGATGTTGCACATTTGCACAAACTTAATATATCTGTGTACCATAGGGGGGGATGTGGGGAATAAACAGATGAAGTAAAAATTTTTTAAAAAATTTTCAATATTTCTAGAAAAGGATATAAGAAGAGCCACGGTAGAGAGAAAGAATAGCTGAGTATATTTCGGTAAAAGGAATAGAATTACAAGAAAGAGAACAAGAATAACTTTTTGTCTGCTTGAAGCGAGTCCTTTATATATTGCATGCCAACCATTTTATCCAAAACCTATATTTCTGTAAATGTACATCAAAGATCCTTTAAGTACAAACGGGATCGTTTTAGAGCCAGAGTCCATTTTAGTCATTTAGGCAAATCTGTCAATTCATTCACACCTCCGTAAGCTTTTGTTTCTGTTCATTTATCATCTTTTCTTAAAACTCGCATAATCGAATTTCTTGATATATGATAAACTTTGATAGAGAACCCTCTGCGATCGTCTTCATTTCATTTGACATTCCATTCCGAAAAAACTGCTTGCGACAGCGTAGCTAGCAAACTAATCCAATCTTCGCAAGCACTTTGAAAAAGATAGCGCTAATCGTCAATGGGGTGCAGTAGGCGGGTAGTATAATAAATAGTGCGATTGCGTTTAAAGAAATTCCCGAGTTTATCAATTAGATGTGATTACCAGCAAGTAAGGAACTGGGACGCCGCGTTGCGTTAAACTGTCACTGTAGTCTGCAGGAAATAGAGAAAGCGAATGGAAGTAGTGCAGCCGATGGGACACAAAAATTTTTTAATTCAGTTCGGGTGATAAGTGTGGGTAACATTTCAAAAAGAGTTGCATTGTAGTTAATAAGATAACAGAATTGATCGACTGATTGATCTGTCATCGATATATCGTGTGGACAATACATTAAATACCCCCTGCAAGGTGCAGGGGATATAGAAAAGGGAGGTACTGCAGTTAATAGACAGAATTGGTTAATTAAGTGAGACTATAAGTAATTAGCAAACTCTCCCATCACTTTGTGTCAAATTGTCACCGCAGTATGTAAGATTTATAGAAAATAGTAAATAACTAGATTGCAGTCAGTTTGCGGTATTTTGAAGATGGCGTAAAATGCTGCATAATAGCTTGAAGAATTACGTAATTGAAAATGTAGTGAGAAAGGACAACTTTTTTACGAACACTCATAATTAATAGGTACGTGCCACTTTGTCTGATCTAAAACTAGACGTAACTATTATATCGAAGGATGGAGTATATCAAGTTTGACGTTTGTAACACTATCCCATACAACATCTTAGAGAATACGTTACACTTTCCAGCAGAGTCAGATTATGTTTGTAGCTGGCGGTTATAAAAGATTCGTCCTAAAACGAACAGAACTTCTTTTACTACCCTGTAAAACTAATGTAAAAAGAAAATAACGATAAATGTAAATGTTTATTAAAAGTCCCAATAAACATGAACATATGAACATGTGAAGTGCTTCGAATAATCCACATGCCCAAAAATGTGAATGGAAAAATTGTTGTGCATGCGACTGCAAGTATGTTGTTTCAAAGTCAAAGTTGCGGGTTGTTTTGAGGGAAACCCCTACGCTGTTTCATTTCATGTTTTAGTATCTGCTTTATAGCGTTCTTCTACCTAATGGAGTATATTCATATTGCCATTTCCTGATGTACTACAAACCAATAGTCGAAGTATTTATCAATTCTATGCATGAATTGTCGGACAAACGCAATAACAATTGCTTGCGTATTATAAAACTTATTTCCTTCAACAAAAACAAGTTGAAATATTTCATTCAGACTATGTCGACTATTTAATACTCTATGCAATTTTGCTTTATAAAATTCTTAAGCTGTCTTCGATATAAGATATCTGTTATTTCATATGATGTCTTATGCGAGACGAAGAATGAAAAACAGGTCAATTTTATCCAAATTCGACACTAAAAATTTGGCCATACAAAGACTTTTTTCGCCAACAAAATTTATATAGGAGCAGGTTCAGGAAATGGTCCATTCCCTAAAGGATAACTATTCACCGATTTTTCCCGATTGCGAAAAAATCGCTAATTTTTTCTGTACGACAACTTTCTTAAAATGGGGCTTCTATAAAATGTGGTACGGTTTTAGGACATTTTGATTGAGGCCGAATTAAACCTCCTTTAACCCCTGATCTGTGGCTATGAACTATGAAATACATAAACTTAGTTCCAGCTTTTTTTCTTTTTCTTTCGGGATATCGTCACTCGTCATATTTATTCGCTCTCGGCGGACGGAGTTATTGATCAGATAGAGAGTGCCAAGCACTCTCTGTCACTCTGTCTTCTTGCTTAGGAATAGCGTAGGCACGTCCAACCTATCTAAGACAACTAGAAGTCTCTGCACTTCAACAACACGCAACGGGCATTCGCTCTTTTATTTTTTTGGACGACTATTTTTCAAATTTCACAAACGGGAACGTCGAAAGCAATCAGATTATATATCATGACAACAGAAAGAAGGGGAACAAACGCTTAGCGCTCACTCCTATAAAGAGACATAAGTCATGTAGTTTTTTTTTTTTTTTTTGCTCATAAAAGTGTTTTTCCCCTCCTATATTCTTCCTCTCTCTCTATATCTCTTTTCGTTGGATTGTTCTAAGGTTAAATACGGAAATACAAAAGTATAGCAATCATTTATTATTGATTCTTCACTTACGTGCTACTTCAAAATTGACCATAGTTGCATTCAATTCATTTCGAGCTACACAATGATAATAACCGAAATCATCTTTACGTAAATTATTTATGGTTAAGCGCATTGTGGTTTTAAAGCTATAATATAAGTAAACGTATAATTATGCTTGGAATTGTAAAATGCTTTAATAAATTTTTCAAAAATTGAAATTTTTTTTTTTGTTTACTTATCTCATCTAGCTGCACTTACCCATCGGGATATGTTTCAATACGATATTTATCGCTAGGATCTAAAATTTTTCCATCATAAGCACGTTCCCAGTACTTAATGGCTTCAGGGAAAGCTTCCACTAAACACTCCAGTGTAGCCGTGCGACCGTACTCAGCATAAATCATTTGTCTGTAGACCGATATCATGGGTGAAACTGCATATGTAGTATGGTTTGTATATGCATGTGTTCGTGTGTGTATGTTTTTGAGTGCAAGGAAAATATATATATAAAATTTAACCACATTTCCTACTAACCAACACAATAACATTTTCTCGCTCATATATTATGCAAAAATTAAAAAAAAAAAAAAAACGAAAAACAACTTACAATGAACTTCCAGCAAAAATGTTGCATTCGCCACAGGCGCTATACCATTATTGGCATAACATGTATAGGCGGCCATCTGATGGCGGGTTATATTCGTAAATTTTAAATATTCACCACTTATGGAAGACACTGTGTGTGTGTAAAGGGGGGAAAAAATGAAGAAGAAAAATCATTAAATGAAAAAAAGAAAACAAAAGAAATAATTACACTGAGTAACTTTGATAATGATATTTAATGTTGTTTTTGTTTGCACGCAGGCTCACAGGTTGTAAGTAGTTGTGTACATAGTAATTATTTGCATTTTTAAGACTTTTTGTTTTCCTTTTACTTACTTTCAACTCCATTTACATTAATGGTGCGGCCATCATCACGACGCCATTCTACACGTGGCGCAGGGTTGCCGGTAGCTGCACAACTTAAATTTAATAGTTTCCCTTCTTCTACTACTAACGAACGATGACCATACGGAGCAATATTGTCTACACATGACACACACGGCGACGCGGTAATAATAAAGTAAACATAAATATTATTACAATAAACAATTACAGTAAAGTTAAATATTGAAAGAGAACAAAAAGAAAGAAAAAACACACACACATACACACACAGAATGCATTAATAAATCTTTAATGAGAATAATCAGTACATTAACGGTAAAAAAATAAGAAGTACAGAAAATACAAAGAAAACAAAGAACGAGAGAGCGAGCAAGATTGAAGAATTATTAAATACACTTTAACTTCAACCACGTAAGCGTAAAGATACGTCGTCATAATGGTGTCATTGTTTGTTTAGGTTAGCATTTTATATCGTGTATTTTACTCCAATTGCTCGACATTCAAAGGTGTTGATCGCTTAAAGGGGAACTAACGGACAGTGAAAATGAAAAGGAAAAGGAAGTAAACGCTTTCGTTGTATGTATGCAAATGCTGATGTAAGGGGATTTGCGTGATAAATAAATCAACCCTTGGGAAGAGATATCATAAATACAAATCAAGTGAATAGTTCCTATTAAAATATTTGTAGCGTAACGAACGTAGCGCTAGACAAGCATTGTGAGCGGACATCAAATGTATGAAGAAGATGTTATCTGATAGACAACTTTGTGAAAAGTTCTGTAAGAAGGGGAAAATCTGATGATGAACGGAAGATCAAATCTTTTATATTTACAACAAACCTATGCACATCGCAAATCTCATATATCGTACGTACAATATTTCAAAGCATTATTTGATAGTAGGAGGATTTTATTCACAATCTTTGAACTTCACACAAAGAATTTAGCGGTTTCTCTGTCGAGTTCTATATAGATCGAGCAAACACACTGTAGAACTTTCATAGAAAGAACATTTCTAACTTGGTTTCATTGCAACAGAACCTATGGTTTCTTTCATTTCAAAATAAAAGCAAGTAAAAACTTTTAGATAAGTAAACCTGGCCCTTACGTAAGCTAAACCACTTCGCCTAATAGCATTTTTTCTCTTTTTTCCACGTAAAAACGGTTAGGTGTAAAAAGTAGATCTTCGTGGTCCAAATTTTGTTAAGGCCAATGTCTATCTCAGATTAGCATTATGGATCTTTGATGAGAATAATCAATTTCCATCAAAAAAATAATAAAAATTACACGATCTTGCCGTATAAAGACTTACTTACTTGTAGGTGTTTCAACATATTCGCCCATCTGATCCAAATCTACCACATTAGTTAAGCATACTGTCCCAAATAGTGTCACTAAGCGATTCTTATTTATTATACGCTTCACTGAAGGATGAGGGGTATATTTATTTGGTCAAAGCGTTTGGAACGTCCAAAAGGAATCCTCGAAGAGCCCACAAACAATGTATATTTTTGATCAGCATCACGAAGCTCGAAAAATGGTTCTTTATAGACCAGAAACCGAATAAATGAGTTTATGGGAAGCTATAGAAGAAGCAACTTAAAGAATCGCTAAGTGAAGTCACCGTGAGCCAAGAATTTATTTAACTCCATAATGTACCCGACTATTGCCGCGGGACAAATACAAAAATAGAAAAAATTCCCCATCACGACATTTTCCCATATAGGAAAATCTCGAGGAGGGAAGCATTCGCTTTGTCTATACTCTAAGCCAACCATTTAAAGAAAAATCTTACTTCTACAAAACATTTTAAGTGCACTTAGTATCTTATGCGTAATGACGCATTAATGAGGCGCTAATCATAAAGTAATGCTTCCGTTTCTGGGAGCAATGTCGGAAGACTGAAAACAAACACTTTATATTATAGCCTTAATTTCGATTTGTTCTCTATGGACATGCTATTCTTTTGCTATTAAAACTGTTTACTTATTATCACATCTTAAGTTATAACTACGTACTCATTAATAAAACCTCTATCTATGAAACGAGAAGATAAGTTTTTCTTCTCAGTAATTGTGGTTTGGTTTGTTTTTTGTGATTTTCATAGCTAATCTGTCGGAAATGCTTCACAGGAATTTGAAACTAAATTTATTCGTCTCCGCAAACTTTGAACTTCTACAGACAAGCGAACGGCAGCCAGAAATAAACAGATTTTCCCATTCACAATGAATGAATAAAATATTTTACAAGATCGCGTGCGCATATTTCTATTCGCTGCAATTATTTGGGAAATTTAATCGACTTCTTGTGGCGGCCAATATTTGAATGTTGCATAGTTTCCTTTTTGTCACAACAACAGCGACTAGTTTATTGAATAAATATTGAATTGAATTAAAAAAAAAAACTCGCTTCTTGCAATGGCTCTTAAGAACGTTGTGGAGAAATGAAACCGGAATTTTTGTACAGAAAATACATGCGTTTCGTACGAAAATGAGAAAAACTATTTTTTTCAAAGTAAATTAATTTAAAGTAATTTGTGGATGCCACGCCAAAAACACTGTTACTCTTTTGAGGGAAGTTAACGACCCATTGTCATAAGAAGTGAAGCGTTGCTTAGCAAATGCAAACAAGTAGTAATCGTAAGAACCCGAGAATATGCTGATATTACAAATGCTGATTGTTGTCCGATAACCAAGCTCTCACGAATGTTGGCGGAGCTCGATGTGAACTAAACTGAAGTGAGAGGACACAACTAAGTTATGGAAAGAGTGCGATATGCGGATACCGTTGGATAATTCATTGACGTTGAACTTTTTAAAGAAGGCCACCTATAGTCAAATTCCGGTTTCATATTTACATACCTATAAATAGTCTTTTTGCTGCAATCACTTAACCTTTCGACACCGTCGGTCATTTATGTAGGCACTTGACATTGTTTTGAATTATAATTACACCCATTACTAAAAAGAGGGGAAACAGTTGATAGTAAATTATTCACTACAACATTTCTCGACAACAAATATACAAATCTTATCGTTTGATAAAGGTATTTATGGTCTACACTTAGAGGTATGAAAACAGCACAAGATAAATCGTCCCTGAAGAAGTTGTTAAGAGTCTTATATATGTATTTGTATATATATTATATATGTATATACGTATCGAAAATCGGAAAGATGTTTCTGCTCGAAGTTTGCAGCTATAGTGATTTATATAGGTTATGTATACAGATATGTGTGTAATGACTTCCAGCGGTCCTTTTATATGAAAAAACGCTTATTTTATCTGCAAAATAGTTTTAATGCTTTCTATCGGCGCATTAAATACTTTATGAACGTCTTATTCACACTTTATAAATCTTGCTGTCCAGCAGTATTTGGTATGGAAAAATCTCACTACTCAGTGAGGTAATACGATAGGATGCAACACATTAAGTCGTAAAGTCAAATTACTCTTACATTCTCCTTTGGTGGCCAGATTGCCTTTTATCAGGAAAAAATTCTTATTTGTGTTATCAGAACTATCCGTAAGGATAACAGCGATGTATTAAATTTATTATACTGTGTATTAAACCCATCGAATTGTGTGCCGTACCAATCCAAGTGTACCGTTTTGCAGTTAATTGCAAAGAAAATCGAAATTTCATGACTAAATAAGATACACAAAAAACATTTTCCATTATGGTAAAAATAAAGTAATTCCATAAAAGTAAGTTTTAGTGTTTATTTTTTAGCTTCTTTTGTCGAATTTCACTTAAAAAGGTATTAAATGCAGTAAATGATGTCTTTCTCCCTCGCAAACTGTCTCAAAGTAGCACTTGGCTTAGAAGGATTCGTCCTTTACGCAAACCAAATGAGAAAATTAGTGTATCTTTTGTCTCTATCTTCAAAGTATACGTATACATGTACGTATAGCAACAAACAATAAACGATAGTTGGTACCGAAAGATTCGCCTTAAGCCAAAATATAATCTCTTTCTTGTTTATTGTCTTGTTACGTTTAAGCGAAACAAAGCAATGAATGTCGTTTATCGTGCTGTAGAGAATAAAGCAAAATATATTTAATGCTGTCTTATATTCGACATTAAGAAGGAGAACTAAAATGGAAATAAATATTGAAAGTGAGCAATTTGTTCAATTGAGTTCAAATTAAGGAAGAAATTATCGTACTACTCAAGAATAATACAACCTTTAGATGACATACTTTAAATTATTGCTCGATTATCTTAGAATAAGTAAAACAATGCTTTGCATATAATCTTTAGTCGATGCATAGTTAATATATGTTAATAATCGCTTGACCCGGTGGACCACGGGAAAGTTTCAAAGTTTAAAAACAATTGACATCAAGGTATATAAAATTTCGTGTTCTTAGACGTTTTCTTTTTATACCCTCCACTGTAAGACGGGGGTATACTCATTTTCTTTTTTTCCATAATGTATGTACCACGCAAAAGGAAGCTTTAGAGACCCTATTAAGTGTATGTATTCTAGATCAGGATGAAATTTTGAATTGATAAAGCCATGTCTGTCCGTCTGTGTGTTGCGCGTTGACACTCCCCTTGTCGCAAAATTGAAGATATCGACTTCAAATTTGGTAGAAACATTAAAAGTTTCTGCACGCAGGTTGATATTGAAAATGGGCCGAATTGGTCAGTGCTGAAGCGTGCAGTGGAGCGTAAACTGAACGCAACTCAGTTTTTTTTAGCAATAGTTTTTGATTTTTTCCTCGTTACTCGGAAACTGTTAAAGTTAGCAGGCTGAAATTCTGCGTTTTTACTTTAAGAAACACTTTACCCTTTAAATCCGAAAATGGAATCAATCGGCGCCGTCCACACAAAGTTACGTGTAATCAAAATTTATATTTTTCACTTTTTTGAGGTTTTATGCTTATTTCTCATAAGGCAAACAAAGCAGGATGTCTAAAACTATTTTGTACACTCCCCAAATAAAGATATATTATCGCCCTTATATAATAATATGGTAAACCCCGAATAATATTTTCTTCATAATACCAGCGATGTGGGTATCAAATAGAAGATATTGGAGAGTAGAATGACGAAAAGCGTAGTGGTGAGTACTCGGGATTCCGGCCCCTACCGAATACTTATTTGTTTTTTTGTTAATTATATCATATCACTCAATAAATATCCAGTCTGACAGATATATCCCAACACTGTTGACTGTTGACGTTCTTGAGAATACCAACCATCGAATGATATATGTGTCAATCTCATGACATTCCATCACAGCTTTATACATTACAGTTGCTTTAGTGACGCTACTCTTGTAATATTCAGAACCAACGGAAAAACCTGAATTTCGTGTTGCAAAGTTGCTTTTTGATGAGGAAAAAATATATTCACAATCAACGCTGGCTTGAAAGATGTTATGGCGACTTTTGTCTGCCGAAAAAATCAATTTGTGGACGGTTTGCAAATTTTAAATACACTCCTATAGATACCGATGATACTGAACGCTCTGATCGCCACGATTCGGCAGTCGTTCTAGAAAACATAAAAGAGGTCCACAAAATTATTTGGAAGACTGAAAAATGAAGTTGCGTGAGATAGTTGACACCTAAAAGATGTCAGAACGCAGTGTATACTATTTTCCAAGCATATTTGACCATCAGAAAGCTCTGAAGATGATTCAAAGCACTGCTTGCTGGTATTTGAGTGAAATAAAAATGATTTTGTCATGTGACAATGGATGAAAGAAGAATTTATTACTGCACTCGTGAGTCAAATCGGCAGCCAGTTGATGTGACAGCCATAGGTGAAAGCCTTTTAAACTGACCAGATAAGTAGCGTCACTAAAACCACTACAACTTGTAAACTAGGGTCGGTTAAATTTTGACCTATATATCTTTTGAATAGTTGGTAGTATCCATAAATCATACGATTCATATAGGTCTGTCAAGTGTTGTCATATATGTGTCAGACTGAAGAGTTATTGAATGATGTGAATGCCAACTACGAAGATAATCGTAGTTTATTTTCTTGCCATATTTGTGCGAGTACGATTAGATTCGTTGTATATTTGTGAAAAAATTCGTGTTGTTTACAAACGGAAATTACGATAAATCGCGTCCTGCTCTAAACAACCAAAGTCGATGAAACTTTCTTAAAGAATGTAGAAGGTCTCAGATCATTTGCATAAGACTGAATAAAAGAAATGCCGATATTTTGCCCCCCATAAGACTGAACGGCGGAAAAGTTAATAGGTGGCTCTTTAATTTGAGAATTGGTGCTGAAGTAGTTCAACGATATGAAGTCATGAATTGATAAGAAGGATGATGCAAAGTAGGCGACACATTGTTTGTGAAAACTATGTCGGTCTGAGATGAATGAAGCACAAAAAGACACAAAGTTCGGATTAACTCTACGCAAGGGAATGCTTTGTATTTCGTGGAATTGGACGGAAATTGTGTATCAAAGATTGCTCCAACCTGGCCGAGTTACTGATTTTGTCAATAGCGAGAAACTTGCACCACGCAAACAGAAGACCACACGCAATTGTAATGACTCGGCAAAAGTTGAGAGAGTTTGCTTAGGAAGTATTGATGCATTCACACTTTAATGCGGACCTGGTCCAATTGATTTACATTGCTCCGCTACTTTCGCAATTATCTTAATAGTGTGAAGTTGATTTAAGAAGGGGGCCTCAGTTGATTCAGTTGCATTACAAGCCTACATCATTTTAACGTGATGATATAATGATCTTATTACAAAAATGACAAATGGTTATCAATGACAATGGGACATAGTTAGCTCAAAAAGCTTCATTTAAAATATAGGAAAAACGTTTTTGAATATAAGTGACACAACGCCATGAACTTCTTTCCTGTTTTATTTTTTTATTTTTAAGAACAACAAAGGATTGACAGACAAACCTTGCCTCGACTACGGCTAGATAAGGTTTCTGAGTGATCTCCTAATCATTGAAGCCTTACTGGAAAATGCAAACCGAATGACAAAACGAATATATACCAAACACCTGCTCTCTACGCCAGCTTCATTAGCATGTAATAATATACTACAAAAATATAAACATAAATTTGCTGCTTCGGTTACCTGTGATTGAGGGCGGTATTAATAAGTCATGAGAATAGGAGCCATTTTGAAGTTGTACTTTCCAAGCATTTATACCCGGAGTCCCAGGAATACCGTCAGCTCCAGATTTACCGGGTCTACCACGTTGCCCGGCGATGCGCAATGTACAACACAAAAATAAATTTAGTTTTCCAGTTCATATTAAAACCTGTATTTTATTCGTAAATAAGAAATTCACACTTTACGTTGCCGTGTCATTGAGAACTTGACTTTTAGTTTTCTAGTTGCTTCCCTTAAGTTTTCTACATCATTAAAAAGTCATAATATAGTTTTGGCGATACTTCTACGCTGTTTACGTTTTCTCTTTTGCTTCTTGCTGTACCCATTAATCACACTACAATTAATCATGGTCCATCAACTGTAAAAAACATAAATACTAAAATTGTCGAATCAACTAAATGTATGTTTGTGTGTGCGTTTTCATCTTTAGGGCATGTATATATATATATATATATATATATATTTGTGTATATGTAACTCAACTAAAGCAACTTAATTGTAACTCAAGTGAAAAAAATTTCCACTTTCAGAATAACAGTTCAAAGGACTTAAACAACATGACTATAGGAAATGAGGGGATGAAGGGCACTTTAAAAAGGGTAGATAGTGTGAGTTAGAGCATAAAATTTTGTTTGTCTTCTTTACTTAAACATTTACACAACTACTAATAAAAGAATAAAGGAGAAAAAATGCAAATAGAAAGAAAACTTTGCCATTCGGTCAATTCTGCAAAAGCCTTACAACAAACAACAAAAAAATAAACAGCAAGAAAGCAAAAAAAAAAAAAAAAAAAAATGGAAATAAATGAAAACAAAAAATTTCTTTGTCTTTTAAGAAAATGAAGTTTTCGTGTTCTTCTTTTGCTAGAAGAAAAATGTGTTAAATATGTGAGGCCATTAAAAATTGATTGATCTAATTCAGTTAGTCCTAAAGTATGAACTATGAAAACTTTTTTACGATATTTTTTGTAGTCTTTAGACTCTATGACAGACTGACTATCGTAGAAAAAGTAAACCAAGGAAATTAACTGTAGTGCCATGCCCTGCACAACAAGTGGTATGTGAAGTTTATGCTTGTGTATGTATGTGCGTGAGATAGATCCACCTTTTATTATACTTATCAAACCAGAATAACTTTCTGAATTTATTGAAGCTTGTCTGTCCATCTGTCTGCCAATCTACCCTGTGTTCGACCTGCAGATAACAATTTTTGACATATTTTGAAGAAATTTCTTAGATTGGGCTGTTTGGGATCAAAGGCGAACACTATTGAAAATGATTCGGGTCGATCTACTTTTTCGACCACTCGACACATAACGCCCCATTCTGAAATGTCGTTGTATGAAAAAGAATTGCAATGTTCAAAATGTCTCGACAAAAGTGGCTGAGTAATAATAGTATCTCGGTATTCTAAATTGGTGTGAGAAGTTTGGACTGGCTTGAGCAATTTTTTGAACCCCCTTTCATATAACCGCAAACTGAAGCTTTATATGAGAAGAAAGTCTAATTTCCAATATCTCGCAGTAAAAATTGGGTCATAATAACAAATTGACAAAGAAATACACCTTACCGAATTTGGACCACGTAAGTCTATTTTTAGGATATCACCGCATATAAGGATTTCCCTGAAACATAAACTCTCTAAAAAAGCCTAATTGTTAATTTTTTTTGTGATGAATATTCGTTCATGACAGTAATTAAAAAAAAAAAAATAAGGGCGTTCTACTTCGGAAAAACGCTTCATTTTTATTATTTTACGATGAAGATTAATTCATAGTAGCGTTTCAGCAAACAAATTAACGGCAGGGAATTTGGATCACAAAGGTCTATTTTTTTAGGCGCTATCACGGAACGCAAACTCTTTCATGGAGAGAAAATCTAATATTACGGTATGGCGGTTTTCATGAAAATTATGGCTTTGCATGAAAATAATGTGTACTTTTTGGAATATTATTACCAAAACGAGTGAATAACTGTGCTAAGCGAAGTGGTGTACGATATGTATAATATATATAATGTTGACGTTGTTCTAATGTCTTTACTTTCACTGGTTTCAAGTAGGTTTTTAGGACACAGAGACACGCATTACAAATTTTTTATCGTTCCTAGGTATGTCAACCTGGTAGTTGGTCTGCGCTCCACACATAAAATACTTACGATCCTAAACATTTGAATGAAAACCTATGAATACATATTTAGTTTTTTCTCATACGTCTCAAAATTTCTTCCAAAAAAAAAAAAGAAAGCGCCCATAATTGAAAAAGAACTTAAATAAATTTTGTAGTATATTAGTGCTATGGACGCCAGCGACATACAACAAAGATCTTTTTAAAATTTCTTATTGAAACTGGTCATAACTACAAATATTTCCCTCCCTCGCCACATTAGATTCAAATTTTGCAGAAAAACTAGCGCTTGTCAGAGATTTGCTTGATAATACTGTTACTGGTTTTAAATTACATTTAAAAACGTTTACCTTTAAGACCCCTCTCACCAGGTGGCCCTTGCGAACCTTTTGGACCTGGTGCACCGTCTTTGCCATCTTTACCATGCTGACCGTCTTTACCATCACGCCCAGGGAGACCATCTTTACCAGGAATACCATCTGCACCGGCCCTGCCAGGCACGCCATCCAAGCCTGGTTCTCCCGGCACGCCATCTCTACCGTCTAAACCGGGTCGACCAGGTATTCCGATATCACCCTTTGGCCCTCGCAAACCCATAGGTCCATCTATACCCGTTGGTCCCGGCAGTCCAACGTCACCTCGGTTGCCTTTTGGACCGGGTATTCCTAAAACGATTACCATTATAAACGCGTAAAATAATATCGAATCTTAATTATTTCAATAGTTGTACACTTTTACAAACAGATGCCTACCAGGTAAACCAGGCGGTCCTGTTGGGCCTTTCGGACCCACGGGTCCAATTAATCCCTGCGGACCGGGCGGACAATATTCTTGGGTACTTTTGCAAAAGCCCGTAATAATTTTCTCCGGCACACGGCAATACGTGTTCAAGTAGATCCATTCATCTCCATCGGGTGCGGCTCCTTTTAGACCAGTCCGCTTACGAATTTCCATATCTTGTTCTTCTAAAACTTTGCGATGATTTGGTGTGAAAAATTCAATAAAAGGATCCGCTTTAAAAACGAAAAAGTAAGAATAGGTCAAAGAAGGCAGACACAGAGGTATATTCCGGTGCTATGACCGATCGTAAATCGTACGAGAAAACACCATCATCAAAAACACTCCAACATCAGCTATGTTATAAAACAAGGCAATTAAGTCAGGCAAACCGTAAAATCAGATATGTCTTGTAAATACAGTTATTAGAGTGTCGGTCAGATAGGCTGATAAATTGGACATAAAGAAACGTTTTGTAATACTTTTTTCCTTATGTTATTATTGCAAAAATTGGCGACCTTTCCTTTGATGTTCGTTAATTGACAAGCTGCTGAAACTTGGCAACGTTAGATTGAGATTATCTTACCGCAAATTGTACATCAATTGAGGAGATGAACGCAGAAATTCAAGCTAATATTATTAATAGCTACCAAAAATTTGGTGACGAAACTGGCTGGTGGTTGCTTGTAATGCGTTTTTTATTCAGCCATCTCATCTTGTTTTTATTCCATTTGATCTGTCATAGAAGTTTCAACAAATTCTAAATAAAGAACTGTTTTGAGAGTTTCTGCTATGCCTTTTTGAAGATCAGTTTGAAGCAGTACTCTTATGCGCCTATGTCAATGCTTAATTAAGCCATAAAACGATATTTTAGCAGACATTTTTCTCTCTCTCTTTTCTTGGATTTTTTGGTTTAGATTACTTTCTTCAAAAGTTCAGGAAGGAAGATTCCATGAAACAACATTTGGGAAACACAGTTCTTGGTCGACGAGATAGGCATGGAGAACGGCACTATTCTCTTTGAAGAAAACGCAATTGCTTTGTAAAAAAAGGATTTCTTACCCAAGACAACAATAATGAAGGTGTTCTTGAGACCTATCATTAGTCCTCAGATATCTCTGTCAAAGTCAATTGATGGAAACAATCTTCTTATCTTCAAGATGATTTTCACATTCGATTAATGGCCTTCAAGTATTATTCATCGGCTTCTTTGAATGCTGTTTATCGTTTTCTAGAGTTATTCCAAAATAACCAACGATTTCGCGAAAGAAATTTTATTGGGAAATAGAGAGTTTAACGCAAATTTAGAGATTGTATTGTTTATAGTCGCATTAAGTAAACAGTTTTATTCGCCGTAATTGCAACATCATATCACGATATGACTCTCAGCCATTTATAAGGGTCATGGGACTAATTTATATGGTATTGTTTTTGTTCATAGTTCAAATTCATTAATATATGCGAAGAAGCTATACATACATAGGGCATATGTTTTTTGGAAATCCATTATGAAACAATCAAAAAATTTAAGCCCATAGCCGATAGATGCTAATGTTTTAAGAGTTTAGTCTTCTAATTTATTTCCTTGGCTAAATTTGTTATAATAATAACAATAAGTTTAGAATTCGCATGCAACTATTACGGTGAACAAGAAAAATATTTAAAAAAATTATTTCCGATAGTTGTTTTGCAAGATATAACCAATAAAGATGTGTTTGGTTGAAGATATTTAAATGGCACCCGCTTTCTCAACTTTCTATTTTTTCTAAAGACTGTAAAGGAAAAAAGCATGGAAGGAACTTGAATGACTGAACTCTAGTTTTCATTATTTTATTTATTAATTTTTTTTTTTTTTATGTCGCGAAATCATTAGGGCATCTTTTATGAATAAGTTTGAAAATGAAAGCCATAAGCACGAAGAATATCCATGACGACAATATCTTTTCAATTAATTTCGTGACGATCGTCACTGAGATCATTAATGCAGAAAGCATAAATTTTAAATAATTTTCTTTTCTTTCTTTTAGCAAGCAGTTAAAGTATATTTTCTTTCACTTATACAAGGAAAAGTTTCATTCATTTTAAGGTCTCTGGTATAACAATTATTTACTCCAGTGATTTAGCTCCCGAATAACTTTTACACTAAGTGTTTTTTCTTCCGAATTTTTAAATTGTTTTCAGTATTTCATTGCATACTTTCTAGAGCGACTTCAATACAAACAACAAAGCAGTAACAACTTCTTGTATCTTCTTATATCTATATTGTGAACAATATGAATTGGTTTGTTGGCTGTTGGCTGAATAAAAGTTGTTTCTAGTTATTGAGTGTTGCTACTGGGTTGATTCGTTGGTTGGCTGGCTCGCTAGCTTACTTTTACATTGGCTTTTGTTGCCTGGCCGCATTGCACTTGCTTACTTACCGTGCATGGATGACGGAGATGAAGAGATATCTCGACGTTGCCTTCGCTGCGATACCATTGTCTTGGAAGTTTCATAATGGCTGTTATAATTGTAGTTGCTGTTGTTGTTATTCTGCTTGTCATTATATTCGCTTTCTTTGCTCTCAGTATTTCTTGTAGTGTTATAATCATTTTCCGGTAGAGTATGGGTTGTCTTGAAAGTGCCCGTTCTACAATCCAAAAAACACATAAATACTCATATAAAATCTAATCATAAGAAATGATAAAAACCTAAAAAAAGAAAATAAAAATCAGAGTAAAGAAATTTGTTTAAAAGAAACTTTTATGCTTATGTGTACTCTATGTTATATTATTAAGATATGTGTATGAAAGTTCCTATTAGTACACGCATATGTCAGCGTAAGTGTATGTATGCGTGCATATATATAAATGCATATGCGTAAATTTGTGCATGTGCGTGTGCACACACATTTATGTACCAATGCTTGTATATATTATTTTAGACATGCTTGCTCTATATTATTTTCTTTTTACTTGCAATCATAACATTTAATGCATATTGCTTTCTTCTATTGTATTATAAGAGCACAAGAATATGATTTCATCATATTTAATATCATTGAATTCACCTCCGATGATCTTATTTATTGCAAGTAATAAAATTTAAATTGTATATCTTGTGAAAGTTTACAATGTGTTAACCTTTCCTGCATACATAATAAGATACATAGAGTGCGTGATGTGAGGCGACCCAGAAAATTTTGCTGTAAAAACGAACAATTGGTTCTGAAAGTGTCATCAAAAACAGCAATACCAACAGAAACAGAAATAGATATACAACTGAATATCCATATATTACAGCAAAGTTTAACGTACGTTTCTTATTTCACATAAGAGGGTGACGACAGGTCGTATGAATGACTTAAACATATTTGAAAAAATAGTAGAAAATATTTAATATTTTTGTATCCGCACTGAGTTATAAGAATTTTATTAATATTATTTGTCGGTTCCCAGCATACATATATATTTTCTGAATCACTTTAAATTTTGAAGCGATATAGCTATATGTGCTTGTCCGTCTGTTTTTCAACTTTAATGTGTTCTCATAAAAATTGTGTAAGAAATCAGAAATTCGGTTGAAGTATTTTTAATTCGTATCGATGGGTTCGTTGTAGGTTAGACGGATAAAAACACGCTTAAGTCTGTCCTCAAAAGTTAAAGAACTTATGGTAACAAAATTAGAAAGTATTGTTTGGAAGAATGTTTAAAAGCTAAAGCGGGTAAAGACGTAGAATTTGCTACTAATAGTTACCAAGGTCGTATACAATATCAGTCTAGAAAGCTGGTTAATGCCTAAGGAGGATTTTATAAATAGAAAGGAGGAGAAAAGATGCTCTAGTATTTTTATGTTTACGTTTGACTTGAAAGTGGAAACATTTGGAACGATGGAAAAAAACAGTTGCAACTGTTGTTAAATTTTTATGAAATGTAAACCATAATTTCGGACAATGTTTGTAAAATTTAGAAATTGTTCTAAATTATTTTATAATTTTCATTTTCTTTCGGAAATTTCTTTCCATTTTTAATCCCTGTTAACTTGCTTACGGATTGCTATTTTAAAATTTTTCTGTGGAATTTAACGGTAAAAATGCTCAGACTATTTCCTCAAACTTTGGGGTATTTAATAACAAATGAACCGATAAACACAGGTTGAAAGTAATTGTCTTAAGGTCATAAGCCGGAAAATATACATTCAATGGTTTTCGACAGCTATAAAAGTTATCATGGCAGGAAATTTTGTCTGTCCTTATTCTTCCTTCCACATTAACTATGGGTAGGAGACATCTTCTAAATGATTGGCCGAGTTAAAACAAATGTCGTCAGTTTTGCTTTTGTTTACATTTTTAAGTATTTAAATGATATCATAGAAACAAGTGATTCAGAAAAACTTTGCTACGTATGCAAACATAAATTAATTCATATAATTAAATATTCATATTTTTTCATATTTGTGCAAACTAAAGTGACACCTGCTGCTATTATAAGGTAACGAATTTTAGACAAATTTTTATTGAGCTGACAGGAAAAACGTTTAAACTAAAAATTATTGTAGCGTAAGAAAATTGTATACTTGTTTTATTCTGTTAATACGGGCTTGGAGTTTAGAGATCTAATCTTCAATATTTCATGGTGAAATATACTAAATAATACTAAATTGGCAAACAAATTAATCTTACTGAACTTGGATCACCTGTGTCTATTTTTCTGGTATCACCGCATATAAGGGTTCTCAGGAAATGTAAGCCCTTCCATGCCAAAAAGCCCTTCTTCGTACTGCTTTATAATGAACATTTGTTCATGATAGTAATTTGACATAAAAATTAAGTAGAGCAACTTTGAATCACATGGGTTTTCTTTGATTACGGTCCATATCGGATTTCTCATGAATAGTAACATTTTCAGAAAAAGGTTTAATTATTAATATTTTTCCAAGAAAATTGGTCCATAGTAGCAATTAGACGAGGAGAGAGAGAGAGAGAAAGATAATTTCGACCATATAAACCTATTTTTTACACCGCAACAAATATAGGGGAGTAGCAAGTTGTTATATGGGAGAAGGGTCTAATATCTAGTTTTATGAAATTGAAAAATAATAAAATTGTTAGGAGATAAATTAAGTTTGTTAAGTTTGTATTACGCCATGTGATGCTTTGGGCATCCTTTAATGTGCAGGCTTTAATGAAAAGTATGCCTTTGCAAGAAAATACTGTATAACTTTTTGTCTGTTATTTCCGAAACAAGCAAATGCTTGCAAAATTGTTCTGGGCGAAGTGACGTAGGGTATATATGGTTCGCCTTGACCGACAGTAATGTTCTCACTTGGTTAGAATATTCTGAGTGCATATCACGAAGAAGTTGTTGAGCTCTGATGGATATTTTCCTCAGTAGATTCTGGTGTCGACCGGGTAAATGAGATAGAATTTCTCGTCTACAGGTTAGAAATGATAAACAAATAGTGCAAAAGTCCGAAGAATTTTGTAAGGGGATGATGGTAAGCGTCGGTTCATTCATATGCTCAGCTAATTAAAAAAAAATCGCGAACTAAGTTTCCGTCTCTATGCAGATATATATATACGTATAATAAAGCACTTATTTTAAAATGCTTATGTTCAAAATAAAATAAGCTGAGACGAGATCCTTTCTCAAGAAAATGTAATTGCTTTTACTTAAACAAATTCTCGTATTAGAAATTCTTAAATGAAAAGGCATTTTCCTTACAGTTGCAAGCATTAATCTAATTATTTTTACCTTTCAATTTCATTATTCTCTTTCGTATTGCTCCGCACGGCGTTGTCTTGCTGCTGCTCTGTTATTGATTTGCCAATTTGTAAGTGTTCCCTTCTGCCGGCAATTGCCTGTTGTAATATGATATTCTCTATCATCGTCCTTAGTATAGTTTCTGAAGCAAGCAATTCCCGATGAAATTTTTCACGATACTCAGCAGCAGCAGCGCCAGCAACAGCAGCAGTTGGCATATGCTGTTTTGTTGTGGTTGTTGTTGAATATAATTTTGTATTGCGGCAGTTGACTGAGGCGGAGGAGACATGCGAATAAAATAGTACAGATAGCGATGCCAGTGCTAGCGTCAGGATACCCAAATATAGATATACCGTTGAAAGTGAGGTTAAACCGGTGGTTGGTATGATAGTTGGTTGGTCGTCGCGCAGTACCTTATAGTTGCGACAGACATCAGTTGAAAGCATATGTTGGTTATTTGATGGGTACGCTGTTTTAGTTACGGTTTCGTTTTGTTGCTGCTGTTGTTTGTTATCCGCATGTTTCCGGTCGTTTTGTAAATTACATTCGCAATTTTTAAATTTCGTTTCAAGCAGTACTGGTGGTCGTGATGGAAAAGCTGTTACCCTTGCTTGTGATGTTGCTGCTGTTTTTGTTGTTCTTGTTGTTGTTGTTGTTATTATTGCATCAGCTGTACTACTCTCACTTAGAGATTGTTGCTGTTCTGTTTTTGTTGCTGATATTTGTTGGTTTGTTGCAGATGCCGGTTCGGTTATCTGCTGTTCCGTCCCAGCTATACCCTTTGGCATTATTATATTATTTTCATTTTTTTTCATCTCTTTTTTATGTTTTTTGGCACTGTGTCCCATTTGATTTATGGCCACAAACATTTTCTTTTTTTTTCTCTTTCTCTCTGCTCTATTCTACAAATAACCTTTTACATATATATTTATTGTATACATATATATACATGTATATGTATACGTGTGTGTAAGTATATTTTTCTTTTTTTTTTGTTTGCTTGATACTGATGTATAGTTTTTTTCAAAAGTTTTCTTCTTCATGTCGCTGTAGTGTGTTTCTAGTCGTTTATTATTTAGAACTTTTTTGGTCGGATTTCATGAATATTTGAACTACAACAAAAAAGAGCAGGAAAAAAAAGAAAACAGCGGAAAAGAAAAGCAAAAGAAAAATTGATGTATAGGTCGTACACACAAATACGCGCACACTCGGCTATCATTAGTCCATAACATGAGGAATACAATCAGAGTATTCAAGAAAGAAAACTACGAGTGCTGGTGAGAGAGTGGGTTGGGAAGGAGAGAGTGAGGGAGAGCGAAGTTAAAGTAAACAACTGCGTTAAACATAAATCAATAAAAGACGAATGAACAATAAACAGCAAGAAAACAAGCGAAATACTTAATGAAATTCAACAAATGTAACTAAAAAAAAAGAAAACAACAACACCTTCAAAAAACCAAGAATCCTTAAAATGTCAAACTATTTTTTTTTAAGACCTTCACTAACATATTTTGAATTCTTTTTAGGCTGCCTGAGGAAATTAAATAAAAATTTTGCAGCGAACAAAAAAAAAATTAAGAACATTCGCCTTGTAGTGAATTCTGGTTACCCACCATCTGATATAAGTCTAGGATTTTTTTTCAATCTCTTTTAAGCGCCATAAAGGCTTAACGATATATTAGATTAATCGTGCGATTTGTGACATCGAAAGTTTCATTTAGCGTGCATGTTCTTGATAAGCCTCTGCCCTCCGAGTTGATTTGACTTGGTCGTTAACTTTACACCGCCCAGAAATTTGATTTTGGCAACATGACAGTTGTGAAATCTTACTCGTATTCGGTATGCGATGTGTACTGGATAGCTTGCCATGCACAGAAAGTAATTAATGATGAAAAGATTTTAAATAAGAACCTGCCATGATCATAGAGATCTTCAAAGCTATTAAATCAATGCTATAATGAACTCATTGCAGATATGAAGTAAAACAAACTTTTCCTGATAACTGAAACCTTAAAATCATGCTACGTGAGCTTCTTTAAATTTCTTCCCATAAATAGAACTTTTTTGACTCTAAAGACTGTCATCAGACTTAAAGCTACATTTTTAGAAAATCGTAGTCGGAATTATTCATCTAATTAAAGTCAGACACATTTGCGTAATGAGCCCCAAATGCCCTGCCACTTTTATGCAACGGAATAATATATTATACTAATATAGTCGAAAGGTCAGACGCACGGATGTTGTAACGGATAAACATACCTATCATCGCAAATCTAACTAGTTCGGCGGTGATGGGGACGTTGCACTCTTTATCCAACAAAGACACGGTCGCACGGACAGACGGTCACGCTCAAGAAATACACGCACAGAAGCACTTTTGGAGATAGATGCACGATCTAAATTTTGTTACCGAATGGTCTGATGTTATACCCTATGCCGTACACCCTATCCTGCCTATAATTTTAGAAAAGTGACCCTACTTGTGATACACGCAAGACATATGACACCACATAACGCACAATAAGTTTGAGTCCATACGATTTGTAGATAGTAACAACTTTCGAAGGAAATGTGCTTTTGCGAAATCATAGAAAAATCTGAGTTACGTTTATATTGTCATCTAGACAGCTGTAACTTGGAAACTAATGGTCGAAATGTCATAAGATTTTGAAACATTCGCTTCGAAGGTTGAGCGCTATCTAAAGGTCACTTGGGCCCGTCAGAAGTCATTCTGCGTCCGTATGTCATCCTACGAAACATATTGAGTGACATGTTAAAGTTTCTGCAGATGGAAAGATGAAAATTTTGATGAAACTTTGAATTTTTCAATTTTTATTTCCTAAAAATTCTTGCAGACGCCTGGGTACAGTTTTTTCAAGAGAGTGGCTTTACGCTAAGAAATTAGATTTTCTTATTTACAATTTTTTCCTTTTCTCCACAAAATAAAATATTTTAATTAATACACTCTGCGTTGAAGGCGAAGAAAGCCTTTAGGAACAAGGGAAAAACTCTACATTATGATCTACAATGAAACAAGACTTATGTATGTTACAAGCGATATGATAAAATTAATATATTCTTATTTTCCGATAATGAGTGAAAAGAAAACAAAACTCTCAAAATGTTGCTTTCATACCTACAGGCACAAACACATGCATAATTTTGAATAGATACAGACAAGCATGCATACAAATGTACAATGAAGGCACACCACTCTCATACATGGCACGAATTTCCATAATCATGCACTGTTGAACATACCAACATGCCCGCCCGCCTGCCTGCCTGTTTGCGTCTGCAGAAGCGTGCATGTACGCCTATATCCTTACATGCCTATGTTTGCGGCCACGTCTAGTCTTTTACGAAGATTTTTTGCCTCCTCATGCTCGACTATATGCATAACCAAAAAAAAAAAAAGGAAAGCAACATAAAAACAAAAAATCTCTTGCATGTTTTCACGTATGCTCTTCTGTCTGTTGCCAAACTGCTGCATACATGCGTATATACACATACACATACATACATACATACTTTTATGCATAGGTGTATATACATAGCATATGTATGAAGAAGCGGCTGCTGATAAACTATGTAGACAACACACGCACACACTCGGGCACATTCCGACAATGATAGGGCAGTACGGTGCTTTGTGGTTGAGTACCACACGATATTATAGATAAAAGTTGTTTTCGTTTAAACCGCAATTTTCATTTAAATATAACAACAACAAAAACCACAAGAGCAGTAAAAGAAGCGTTTTGAACCAACACATATAAAAAATAAAAAATAAAAAACAGTAGGAAAATGTATTTATATATTAATTTCTTTTTTTATTTTTTTTTTTACTTTTTGGTTTCATTTCATTTCCAATTTATTTAATTAAAACAATAAACTTGCAAAATATGGCAATGAAGCCAATGAACAGTGAGTGAGGTTTATTCATTCATAGCCTTGATCCCCTTAGGGCATACAATAGTTGGTCAGAGTTCATATTTGACAATTTTTGCACGTTGCTGTGCTAAACCACCGCTTAACTTATTCGACAACATTTAATTAAGTGAATTTTTATTAACTGCATTATTCTCGTTATTGTGAAACAATTAACTGTGGGGGGATGTATTAAAGCCATCTAAACCTTTTCTTTCCACGTTAATTTTCAATACAAGCATAACATTGTCTTTGCCTAAAGCTAACTCTTCTTCCCTATCCACCGTTGCAGCTGTTATATGTACAGTTTACATAGTCTGTTAAGGCGCAATGCTACTGAAAACAAGCACTTTTAAGTATTTATACTTTTAACTGCCAAACAAGTTGGTAAGGGATGGCCTGAACATGTTGTTGCAATCGTAAAACCTCATGTAATCTAATATTGGCGTTTTTACAACCTACACCACTTGCGGTCCAAGAGCACATTAAGTTTGTGCAGATGTATATAACAATCAGAAGGACTTCAGATATTCACGTCTTTTATTATGCTTATCGATTTAGAATCACTTTCGTAATCGATTTAAACTTGTCTCTCCGTCTGTCCGATATATTGATGAAAGTTGGTACATTGACGTGTCTTGGCCAAAGCATTAACCGTATTGGAATTGGCTCGGACCAGACCACTTTCTCGCTTCATTTTAAAAAGTCGCTATTTGAAGGATCGTGTAGGGTATTTTGAGGTGGACAGTCGTGCTTTTCGTTTTTTCATTACTTATTTTCATTATGAATTACTAAAAATTATATTTTGTTATCTATTATGGGCTTGGATTTTATAAGGAGCTTCATGTAAGGAAGAAGTAGTTCTATAAAATGCACGCTCAGTGTAATTATTTTTATGAAAGTTTTTTTGTCAAGTCGTTATTGTGGATTAATTTTTATCATAAATTATTAAAAGTGACATCTAATTGTAATTTTGAAGGCTTATTTTTATAAATGTTCATATAAAAAAGGTATCGTAAAAGAATTGCGTCCGAATTCAATATTTTTCACATTCATTTAATAGGCCAACGTACGACTTCGTCCTCATCTATATCGGGAAATATTAAAGATCACAAATTTTTTTTTCACGAAAGGATTTCCGCAATAGGGAGTTCTATGGAAAATGGTCCTAAAACCGATTCGAGTGACATAATAATACAATTCGTACAAACTTCACATACCTTTGTACCATAAGTGGCAAGTAAACATGTGTGTATAGAGGCTTCAAACGACATTGTCGTTTTAGTTTATTATATATTTGTAATGGATATACAAATGTTCGTCTTAGAAAGAATATATATTTCTTGCTTTTTCTCAGCGAAATTCTTAAAGTATTTTCGTCCGAATCACATAAACGTGCACTAACGCAAGGATAATACAAATCGGTTTGTGTGAAGCCTGATTTGTACGTATGTAAAAAATGTTAAATAAAACACATGATGCTTACTGCAAAGTGAGCAAGCCGTAGTATCTACTTTAACATATGCATATCTCCGTAAGGCGACGTGTGGGAGAATGTTGTGCTAACTGAAATTAAAATGCAAATGTTCATGCATAAGTTTTTCCAAAGTCGTTGGATTAAATCCAAATTATTGTTTTTTTTTTTTTTTTTTTACATTCTGCAATTAAGATTAATGGACTTTTTTAACACTCTCGACGCTAGCGACAATATTTTCATTTGATTTTAGCATTGTGCTCTTGGCTGACAGTTAAAGCAGCGTCTTTCTTCGGACTTTTCCACTCAACAGTAAATAATGGATTGCACTGACACATTATTATCGTCCTTAGCTAGATGGGAGAATTGATTTTTAAGAAAACGTTTTAACACTTAAAAACATGTTCGAGCGAGGAATGAATTAATGGTTTTCAGTTTTTTTGGACCTTTCAACCGTCAGACGTCGAAATTTATGAGAATAATGGGCGACCAAAACGATAAGCCTTTCTGGTAACTATTTTTGACTTGTTATATTGAAACAGACTTACGGTTTAGGAAGTCAGATTTTGTCATCGTGGTGGCTGTGCAGTGCAATTCATGAAATTTAAGAAAAATAATTTATATTTTTTATACATAGCTAGCAACTACTCTTGCAGCCCCGTTTTTTCATTTTAACTTTTATTTTTGTTTGCTCTTCTTCTTAACCCTCATATGAACTAAAACACTATGGATTAAGGTCACGTACTCTTGGAAGCAAGCAGAAACGAAAAATGCTTTCATTTAACCTTTACATTAATGCAGTATTTAAATCATTATAAATTTCCTAAATATTTCATGCACAACAATATGTTTATAATTGCACCGATGTGACGGAATTCCTTGTCTGCGTAATACGATTTTTAACATTTTTTTTTTTTGCTTTTCTTTTAACTCCCAAGTAAATAGTGTATTAAGTGCAATGAATGTCTGCACTACGCCTACAATCACATATTGAAGAATCCTTACCGTTAATTTAAAGTGTGTTTAATTTCAATCAATTGATTGGAAAAAACTGAAGTAACATTGAGAGAGGAAGGTATTGTTATGTACTGTTATGTCTTTCACTACACAACGAGCGTACATTAAGTTTGTCATACCGTCTGTAAAGCTTAGAAAGACGAGTCAGATGCAATTAACACACCTTTAAATCCGAGATACCGTACATTTGCCACACCTGTAAGGTAAATGAAGGTTGGCCATATAATGTTTATACATGTGTGGCTTGGAGTTACCTAATATATAAAAATATCAACAAATTTTTAAAGTTGTGAACAAATCGGGGCTAGATCAATCGGAACCGCGCTTCTCTTATGCAGACGAAGAGCACACTTCACACTGTACACTTCAATTTTTTATTATTCTTATCTTTCCAAGAAAATTTTTACAAATAAGCCGGACTATGTACGGAATCTCAGTACGGTAAAATCGGTTTTGGTCGTAGCCATAGTCAATGCTCAGTCGGCAAGACCATAACACCTATCTATTGGATGCCACCTTCCATCTATATCGCTTTACCCGTTTTTTTCTGACTATCGCCGTGTTTCGCGGGTAGGGAGTCATTCCCTGCGCCATTGGTCGTATTGAAAAATATATGTAAAGTGGTCGGCTTTATTGAAAACTCTACCATACTTGAGATTTGGACTCACCACCGTTCCTAATAAGCATGGCGAGTCAATGCCGCCATGTATTAGCTTAACTAGCAAGGATATACCTAATATTAAGCTTCGCTTTTCTATTTTCAAGTGAGGGCAGGGCTAATAATAGCAATCCATTTTTGTACAGTGGCAGCGAGACTATTGGATCCTATCTCAAATTCTTCAACGCAAAAAGCAGAAATTGCATTGAACTACATTTGTCCTACAGGAAGGAGAAGACACAACAGAGATATTTTCCAATACTGGTCTCACCAAACGTATGTATAACCTTTTGTTAACATAAGGATCATCAAATTCTCTGGACCATCTTTAGTTAAAGCAAATAGCAACCTTTGCTTTATTTATGATAAGCTGAATATCTAAATTGAAACGTACTCTTTGGTCCAATACTACGCTCAAGTCGGTGAACGGCTCTACCTGTTCTGTACTTCGTAAGTATTCAGTATTCAGCTCATTAAAGTTAAGCGAGCACCATGCACCCAATATGTCAAAATTAGACTGCAGGCCATATAAGTACGTTCCCACATTAAAAACTGCAGTTAATCACCCATGGATGATCACTGATGTAAAGTGTAAGTAGAAAGGGGCCTAGGAGACAGAAAAATCGTCAGTGAAGACAGAATTGAAAGAATTCTAAATGATCTATTCTCTACATCGAAGGGTATCCGACCCAATCAATGTGCGAGAAAAGCAGACGACTGAAGTTTAAAAAGCTTATGACTAACTCTATCAAATGTCTTACTAATGCCTTACGCTGCCCGTATGACTGGACATATATCCTCCAAACGATCTATGCAAGGAAATATATTAACCGAGCGCATAGCATAGGGTATTCCGAAGATTCGTGTTCAATGTAACTAAAAAATACCTTTTAATCAAATAAAATCATATAAAAAATTCGAAATTTCAAAATTGACAAACGTAACATTTAATCGAAGTAACATCAAATTTGAAAATTGATTCGCTTAAATTATATAAACTTCTTCGCAGTTTCAGTGCCTCTTCCCTCTTTTTGCTATGCAACTTGAAAAAGAAACCATTTTTTTTTTTGTTTGACGTCTGGTGGGTGGTTTTACACCTCAAAAACACGTTGCTAACCTAAAAGGAGAGAGAGAAAAATTGAGCATAGCACTTGCATAGAGGGAAGTAGTTTTTGTGTTCAACACACAATAGAAGAAGAAGAAGAAGAAGAAGCAAAAAGGTTAAAATAACTTTTTAACGCATCTAAGTAATAAATGTGTATTAAAGAGTTCAATGCTTATTCAGGGAAAATAAAGATAATTTTCTTCACATTTTCAATTTTTTTGTTTCCACACAGTTTTCGATAAATATTCAATATAACAACTTTAGTCATATCGAGGGCGCTAACTTCGCCAAGGTAAACATTTTCAATTTCATGTGTCACCTGTGAGGTAAAACGACAACTAGAAGTTAGGTGACCAAACGTGTCCTGTGGAAGGAATATAGCGCTTTTTTGGTCGTGTGCACTACTTCTATACTCCATTCTGGTTTTTTTATTTTATTCTTTTGCGACTCGCTGAAGTACAAGAATTAAAATGGAAAATAAAAAAAGTAGTGGAACTGAACAGCTAAAGTGGTATTAAAAAGCACAAAACCGACAAAGCCAAGCCCGTAAAAACAAGGCACTTAAAATGTAAAAAATCTGCAGGAAATTTAAAAGTTAGACAATAGAACTAAATGGGCTACTATCGATAATATATTTAAAAACGGGATTAAATATACATTTGCATCGCCACTTTTTTCTGGTCTCGGGCATATTGCTATAGAAATTCCTTAGGTATGTTTTAAGACGACTACTGCCGTCATATTTCAAATTTTACTATGGCGCGCCAATCCCATAAAATGGGGATAAGGTTCATGACCTGATGATCGCGTCATAGTATTAATGAAAAATAAGTTAAAGTGTTGTAGCAAGGCAAGGCCGACTCCTCAATACCCTATTGCACTTCGCTTAATAAAATACCTCAATGATTTCGGTCAAAAATGCTCTCTCTCTCTCTCTCTCTTATTTTTTTTTTTTTTTAGATAAACTTTTGTAGAGATAGTAAAAATGGTTCGGACGAACCCATTTTTAATAGTATTTGTCTCCTCTATCGATGTACTAAATTTCATCAAAACCTCTTAAAAAATAACACTTGTAGGTTGAAAACAAGAGTACAGGAGACATAGAATCAGAAAAAAACATGATCCATGAAAAAACTGTATCGATCGGAATAAAAAATTAAATCGATTTATGTTAAGGTCTTCAGGGTGTTACACGCAGGCTGAATTTAATTGAACGCTATGTAGAGGGAAGTACGAAAAGTTAAAGGCGGTTTGCTTACCTCAACTTAATTTCACCACACTGCTAGGAAAGTGGAAAGCATTTTGAAAATATAGGCTGTGCAAGAAGAGTCATGAAACACAATCTCTCATATCGCGCCAATAACCTGTCAGATATGATATTGATGGTTATGGTAACTCTCATCACCTAACACTGCTCAATAATAATGATTGAACGGCATAACAGCTGACATAGGCTTGCGGGGCCCCTCTAATATGTTGATGTAGTAATTGCTATAACCTCTGTCAATTTATCTAATGGCACAGGTGTTGCTTCAGTAAGGTTGTGACGTACACTGTAATCAAAATAAAAACAGTTTTTTTTGGAGTCGTTTCATAGAGCAATAGAAAACATTAGTTGGTGATGTTTTTTTGGGTAACGACTAGTCGCTGTTGTTAATCATGCTGGTCTTTCCGTTTGTATTGGACTTCCAAAATACACAACGATGACCTTGTTTGCAACGTATCAAAGAAAAGCGTTGCAAGCCATCGGAATTTTGGAAAGCTTGCATTTATGATTGCTTGTTAGGTTCCCTTTTATCTCTTTCTTTTTGCATAGATTCCCTGCTATCTCTTTCTTTTGCATTTAATGATTTATTTAAAATGACTACTCTCCATCACAGGCGCTATATGGGGGCGAGCCAAAGACGTGAACTGATGTGATCCAAATTTAGCAATTTTAATTTTCTTGTTAACGATTTCATTATTCTACTTTTGGCATCAAGCAACTAAAATTTACTCTTTGTTGCCATATAGAGATTACTCACATGTATGTGGTGAGGTCTGAAGAACAGACTTACGTCATGTTTATGTTAAATTATTATTATGCGAGAATCCTACTGTGCAACGAGAACCGAAAAGTCGCCCACTTTGGTACAAATTAAGCACAGGTCATGTTTTTGTCAAATCCCTACCATAAGCCAATTTGCTTCATAAAATATTCAATTTCAGACAGCTTTGTCATATGAAGGCTTTCTTTTCTTAGGCTTCTTTTCTTGCTTCATAAAATGGTCGGTTCGAATCCATTTTCAATAGCTTTCGTGCGTGGGCTGAACCGTGCTCATGTCCGGAATTTCCTTAATTTATATCAAAAATTCCTATTCCTGGAGGATGTACAGAAAATACATGTACTTAAATCAGACAGGCAGGCGGACGGACATGCTTCAACAGTTTTATTCTGGGTTCTGAATCGATCGGTATAATAATAAGCGGTTTTATCGCAAGCATCTTTAGTTGTTGCCTATCGTCAAATGAACCACGCATGCCTTTATCATGACTGGTGTAAAGATACAAGAACATTATAGATTTAGATATAGATAGAGAATTGTTAAGTCTATTAATTTGTTGTGTAGATTTTGAGATTTCAAAAAATAAGATTCAGAGTTCATAAAATTTGCTGCGAAATGCTGACGAGATCATACAATTTTACAAAGGAAAGAGTTTTGATAATAAATTCTTAAAGGATTAGTTCTAATGAATCTTTGAAACACCTTACCTAATGTAAAGTATTACAAATGGTTGGTAGCTCCTGATGGGCTTCGAAATGGGAAAAGAAGACAAAAAGAAATGAAATAACCCATCGCTCAATAAGTTGGTAGGACGAAATACAGATATAGGTTGAGTTTTGACGAATCGACCTCGTCTTCAGATAATATCAATTTTCATAGGAAATTCCGATCATTAGCTTACAACTTACAGTTGCTTTAGTGGCGCGACATACGATATTCTGATTATTCCATTGTTTTACGTAAATTCATTTCGTTTGAAAATTGGTATTATCTAAAAATAATGGGATAATATATATTATCCCATGAACTTATTGACGGAACTCTTATATCTAAAGGAAAGAAATTTTATATGCTAAGCCTTGTACGTCCGCGATGAATGTTTCATAAGTGGTAGAAGGAAGACCCTACATATTATCAAAACCACATGGTGAAACAGAAAGCAGGATTTGTCCTGCAATGAACATAGAAATCCATCGCAGATAAGAATCATTAGAATCATTCGCCATTGTAAAGAACAATTAAAGTAATTTTCATGAATTTAGTGAAAGTTTTAAAAATATCGGTCTTAGGGCGACATGTCTTGGAATTAATCTACTATGATAAACCTTCATATACTGCGAAGTCTCCGTAACTTTAATGCAAACTCTCGAACATTTCATTTGAAAATGTTTACTTATTTGAGGCAATAATTAAATGTGAAAATGAATTTAAACAAACTTTATGTGGAGTTTTTCCCGCCTTTAATTTTCCATAAAATGTCAAAAAATTATGATATCAATCGATGCCTGATACTTCATTTTATGAAGAGATATATACACACTTATATACCACCAATTCGTATAAATAATTTTAATTAAATAACCACAAATACCGCGAAATCGCATATAAAATATAGGAAAATTTAATAATTATTTCGCATATGCGATAACAGCTAAAATGAAACTGATTTACACATCCAGCGTAATGAATGGAAAAATGAATGATTTTAAAAATGGTAAGTTAATTACTGGGATATAGATTAAGTTTGTAGAAGAAAATGAGCCCTCGCTGGGCTCGAAATGAATCCGTAAAGCTCACTACCGAATGAAGTTTCTAGGCAATGGATCAAAGGTAGATAATGTAAATCGATTATTGATTGTAAGATATATATAGAATTGAGAGGCACGGCGAAGGGTTTTTTTTTTTTTTGTTGTTTTCAATGCTGCCTGGAGACTAACAACGATATCTTCTGAAACGTTGCGTATATCTTGCACACAACGACTTTCTGCTCTCAATAAAGGTAAAGAATGAAAATAATGCCGCTATTGAATGGAAGAACAGTAACTGATCAGAGATGGCATCGGCTTCAAGGGCAGAACCTATTTGCGGGTAATTTGTGTTCTAATTTGGCGTGACTTCGGAACGAAGAAATGTATTTGATGAAAGACGCAGAAACACAGTATTTAGCTAACCGGCGGAAGAAGCAATGTAAGAACAGGTTCTTAATAAAAAGAGGCCATCAAGATAGTCGCTTCAAACACTCGTTTTCTACTCCGTTATAACTTGATTTTCAAAAGCTCCGATTTTTACCGTTCGCTTAATAACCAAATTTCTTTAGAGTATTACTTGCTTTATAAACGCAATGCCGAAATTAATATATAGTTTCCATTAATCGGTATGCAAATTCAAACATAACCATGCACACGCTTGTATATATAAATAAATGAAATCGTCACACATCAGCTGCAAAATCGTACATGCAACGGTTGTTAATCTGCAGCTGTCGTGTAATGTCATTTTAAAAAATGAATTTGCAAAAAAGGGAAATTTAATAAGAATATGATTGACAATAGTGCAATTATTTACAAAAAGAGAAAAATATTTAAACGAGAGCGGATAAAAGTGGAAAAGAAACACGTACACAGCTGATCATTGTAATAAGTTCGATACCCCGTCGAAAGGCAACTAATACAGTAAATTGTAAAAAATGCATATATAAGTTAAACAGTTGAAGTGCTACTTATACTCTTTAATACTCGATTTTAGGATGTGAAGAGTTGTCTTGAAATTTGTAATGGATGTGAATACGTATCGAACGCACCGTACAGTGCGTAGATTTCTGATAAGTGCAAGTAGGAGAATCGCTATTTCTCTGTCAGTCGCCTGTGGACTGGTATCACGGCTACGAGTTCATCAGTTTGTTCAAACAAAATACATTTTTCTCTTATCTGCTCAAGTTCGAAGATAGACTAAATCAAGGCCTAATCTTAACTAACAGATCTGTATCAGTATCATAAGAGACATAAAAAAACTCACGTTCAGTGCCGATTTATTATTAATTTGTTCAAGAAGTAATTTCTTTTTTTTCACGAAAATGAAAGATGATTTTCTTACAGTGACGTTTCATGTCATCATGAAAGATCAATTTAATCTTTCCTCTCTTCTCTCCCTTATTTCGTTGTCGCTGAACTTCCAAAACGTGGTGCATCTTCAAGGTTAAAATTCTGCTTTTCTCTTTTCATATTTGAAAGGGCACTACCAAAAACTACTGCGTAACATCAATCGAACTTTTCCATCAGCAGACCTTTTAATATCAACTGTCAAAATATGTAATGACTGTGTGGCTGAAGTGTGAAGTTGGCTGTAAAAAAATGTATTTAAACCATTTCTTGGGAAAAAAACGAAATGATTTTCCGAACAACCCTAAATTTCGGAACGAAGACTGCAACGAACTCTTGTTGAACATATTTTTACTATCAAAAACTTACGTTTTTATCCAAATTTGGAATATATATTGAAGGAATAAAACAAATATTTTTAGGAAATACGTAAGAGAAAAAATAAGACATTTTTTGAGATTGGAGCTCCATCGTGCATTCGCATTTAAAACCCCTTCTCTTTCGATTTCTTTGTCGACCATAAAGTATCGTCCAGCCCGTCAATGCTACGTATTACTTGAAAAAATTGTAAAATATGACCCAAGCATGAGCTTAAATCACATATAATAATTCGATTTTGCGATGCGTAAAGTAGTGCTACGTTCTTTAATATATTCTCGTATTTCAAATGTTCTCTCTATTCCGTTTTTGGCTTTTGCACTTAAATAAATATAGCCTTACTCGTGCTGACTTCATAGGGTTAGTCAATTGTTCAAAAGAAAACCTTACAATTAACCAAATCTTTCATTAGGTTGTTCCTACGTACTTAAAACACTCAAATGCGAAATATTCTTTTTGACATTTTAAAACTATTACTAATAATTTATCTTTCCAATGCACTCGGAATGACTAACACAGGTGAACTTGCTTTTGCGCGGTGGGCAAGCAAATCGCCAAAAAAAAGTTCCTAGACTTCATAAACTGCTATAACAAATGATTACTCACAACAAACAACAAATGTGCATAAAAAGTCTCCCTCAGATAATATTTCCAAGCCTTACGAAACAGCAGCCGAGTGCTTTCCAAGTAAAAGTCTCTCTCTCTCTCTCTCTATGTCTCCCTACCACTATCTCTCTATCTCCTTCTTCCTACCGTCCTGATGACTATACGCATTCCTGCATCGCATAAAAAAAGTTTCACAAACAAAAACCCCGCACAACCAAAATAAGTCGCACAAAACCAATCGTAAAAATAAAAATCACATAACAAAAGCAGCTTCAACTGTATTTACATTTCGATCTTTTAATTAAGAACTCTAAATATAAAATAAGGCTATTATCTCTATCTATATTTCCTATAGAACATTGCACTGTAGAGACAAAGGCAACTTGCCGTGCTACTGTCAGAACCACAAAAGAATATAATTTCTTCTATCATAGCAATGGAATTCATTTTTCTATCATCTACAGCAAAAGTCTGTGCTATCTAGAATGTCAAACCTTTCAAATTTGGACTTTTTTCTGTTACCATAGCAAATTTCTCTTATCTGCTATTGTGCCCCTGATCTTAAGCCGAAAGTCTGACCATATAGAAGACAATGATTTCCTCTTTGTTTAAACGATGGTATCAATATTATATAGCTTTGCATTTTGAACTCTAAAATTGATCTGAACTTTGATCTCCTTGACGAAATCTCCGTGTTCAGTTTGGAAAACAGTTAACTCACACGCGGAATTCGCCCCAATTAGTAACAAATCACTTGTTAATACAAACGGGGTGCAGGTGTGATTTGCACACTTACTGTCAAGATTTTAGCATTTCATCGTATGAACAAATTGTTTGAAACATACGATGGTCATGATAGGATAATTCGATATATCGGGTGAATCAATCTTCGCTCCAGGCTTCTTAAAAAACGAACATCTAACGGACCAATCATAGTGCGAAGTACATTTTCAGAAGAAGACGCTGAAGAAATTCATTTTAGTGACAGCAAGAAGGTAAGAAAAAAAAATGAAGAGCTGTTTAAACTTGCGGAAAACCAATTGTTAACAATTTGGCAAATTCGCAGGAGTCATCCATCATTCGACATACAAAAGTTTAACTCCAACGTTGCTGCTCAGAAATGAAAATCACAGGCACTTCTTTCTCGTAGCCTTAGCATTGTTGCTAAATTTTGCTGGCCACATGAAAACTGAACTCACTATGGCCTTTGATATTTTGTCAGTCTTTTTTGACTCAATTGCAACAGTTATTAGATAATGATCGTATCGTTTTGATTGAAGAGCATTGCGTCACGTACACCCAGCTGACAAGCGCACATTGACGCGCTAGTCGTTTAGTCCGCGTCTTGGTTATTTTCGGTTCGGATACAGCAGCGCATCCATTGCTAGTCATTCGTCAGGAATCAGCAGCACCATGTTACAAATTGAACGGAAATTATATAACTTCCCATAATTCCCCAGAAAACTATTTTGTATATACTTCAACGGGATAACTTATTGTGTAACTATCGCAACAAATGCTCGCAGACAAAGTGACAGCCACCTGTTTCTCAAACTCCTATATTAGACGTACACATCTAATAATTGCAAAGAGAGTGTTGATCTGTTCGAATAGCACAAAACTGAGTCCGCCATGCTCAACAAAAGCAAGGTTTACGCGTAAAGGAAGCCTACATAGATATTTGCTTGCAATCAATCTTGTGTACTTTCCATGTAGTTTCAAATAATCAATTATAGATGAAAAGTAAGTTGACCTGCTGAAAGAGATAGAGAGCGAGAGAGAAAGACAACATTGATTATATGTTGAATTTGTGCCAAACTGCACTCGTTGGCTCTGCAACTCCCAACAGGTGAAGTGCATATGAAAATACCTGAAACTGGCGCAATTCGCAATTTATCGATCTGAGGGAATGGAATGAGAAACTGCTCTATTGCACCCTCGAACGCATGCAGTTCATACTTGAGCGATCCGCGATGACCATTTCAAACTGAGTACTATAATGATTAAACAACATATTGTAATTCGAAGATATGGCTGATGATTTAAAGCAAAACGTGTTCAAAAACCATGACCAGTAAAATTGCATTCGATGAATATTGATTGGCACAAAAATATATAAAATATTGGCAAAACAATCAATTTAAACAACTGACGACATAACTAACTTAAGCGGCTAATATTTTTTATTTCAACTTAATCCAGTCGAGGGTTATTGATGTTGTTGACAATGTTGCCATTTGAAAATAGTGGAGGACCAAAAGCTTTATCTAATACATCACAATGTTGATAGACCGGGATAGTACCAATCTTCAAATAGGTGTCAAAATTTCATGATCTCCTGGCCATTAGTTTACAATTTATGGTTTTTCTAGTGAGGATACTTTTGTAATTTCCATCCGAGTTACATGCGTTAATTGAACGCAGTCTTTTGATGAGGAAGGACACAGGGTAATTAGCGTTGGCTTGAAAAATGTTATGATGTCCCTTGGTTGCTAATGCATATCCATGATGCCGAACGTTCTGGTTCTCCGAATTTGACAGCTGTTCCAGAAAACATGAAGGTCGAAAAAATCGTTTTAGAAGATTGAAAAGCGAAGTTTCTTCAGATCGCTTATACATTAAAGCTTTTAGAAGGCAATGTATTTACTATTTTGTATAAACTGTCCATGATGGAGCTTCGGTCGAAGTGGATGCCGCGTTTGCTCATTTTTTAAAGCGATATGTGACAATGGATGAAAGTTGGATTCATCACAACACTGAGTGATGCGCTATTTGCTTAGTTAGTAGGTATTGCGTCTTAAAGCGAATATAATTTTTTTACTTAACCTTTTTTGTTTTAAATAAATATTCAAATATCTTAAACACACACAAGCACACGACAACAACTCACAGAGTTTCGGGAATATGGCGGAAGAATCTCTACTCATAAATTTTATGCATGCACATAGGTATGTATATGCATATGGACATGTATGTATGTTCGCGGGCGAATATTTATCTATTTTTATGGAGATTTTATTTAAATGAAATTTATAGCCCACAAGCGCACGCTTTAAAGCAATATATTAAATATTTATAATTTTTCATTTTTATTATGACTTTTATAAAAACATACGCATGCAGGCGTGTACGGCAATCGTTTATATTATGGTCGATGTAAGTATTTACAGAAACCCTTTTATCAAAAATGTTTACAGCATTGAATTTTGATAACGAAATATTTTTCAAAATTACACATCCATATACACACGTATGTGCGTGCATTGTATGTATAGCGTAAGTGCACACACGCGGAATGTTTGTAAACAAACAATAAATAAGAGACATTGCATTGTATTGTCGACAAAATGAAAAAGTAAATGAACGAAAAACTCGCAATAAAAGCCGCTAATAATAAAATTAAACTCAAGTATTGACATATGTGCAAAATGGGTGCGTACGTGTGTGTGTTTGTGCTTGTACGCGTACAAATATTAAACAGAGAAAAAACAATGTTAATCCAGCTACTTCATAATTGTGGCTTAAATATTTGGTTTCAATATCTACATTTAAATATTGTTGTTCTTGTTGTACCTTTCTTGCTTTATTATCACATTTGTTCATTTGCAAACATTTATGCAGTTGTCAATTAAATGGGAAAACGTTTAACATTTTCATTCTTATTTGATGCACATACACATTTTAAATAAATTTAAACGTATGTATGTACGTATGCACGATTAGGTAAGTTTGCGGCCTACAGGCGTTCGTCCAATTTCTTGGTTTCCGGTTAATATACAGCAACGTTAAATTGGCTGTCGTTCACTCAACATGAGAGACATTAATTTTATGCTTTGCTTAGATTAATTTCCTTAACGTTAACCACATCCCACCCACGCAATTATCGGTACACAAACGTTACACATACACAAACACGCAAACACACAAACACACGCAAGCACGCATGCATACGAGGTATTTGTCTATAAATGAATATTTAATTTTACGTAATGCTTGTATTATTCTTTCGCCGTTGCCGATAGCAACTCCTCCATAAGCCTAGGAATCTTCAATTGTAACGACACTACGATTCACATCAGCAACATCTAATGCTACACACGACGCTACTGATGATGACTTAGGCTCAGTTAACGCGCAGATTGCAGTAATAACACTTGATGTTTCACTTATTTTTGTTATTTCTATTCCCGCACTTATCGTAGGCACAACGTTAGACATTTTTGACGCGGGCATACTGCTAGTAGTACTGTTGTTGTTTATATTAGTATTCGTAATGATTGCACTATTGCTGGTTATCGATGGCATTATCGCTTTATCTTGAGATTTCCTGCATTCTTGTGTCCCTGAATGACGCTGTCGGTGTCGGGAACTCTTACAATTCAGTAAAAACAACACTAATGACACTTCAAACAGTTGACTTGCTGATGCTGAAATCGCTGTACTGAAACGTTTTATGTTTATCCAATTCGGCACATTCATATATAAGCACATACTGCGTGAGTTTCTTCTGTCAATCGAAACATTTAAAATTTTTCTTTTTTAATTTTTTTTTTGGAAAATTTTATTTGCACTTAAACACTACTTTGCATTATTACCACGTAAGCATATGGGATGCGCAAGAATAAGATTTTACATGGCTTTAAAAACATGTAACTTGCTCTTGGTTTTATTATTTACTTGTTTTGCCCAACAAAGTGAAAAAGAATTTATTTGGTTTTCCTTTTTTATCGAGCCAACTCGTATCGTTTCATTCATAAATTTCTTATCATTCGTGCAAAAGCAAAGCAAAGCCATGTTTAGTGTTTCAGTCGTTCTATGTAGCTAATGCTTGCTTGCGCTTAAAAAAAAAGATCTTTTTCTTTCTTTTTTTTTGTTATGTTTTTATTATCTGTTTAAGTATAAAGCACAACAACAATACCGTAATAAACGAGAAAAAAATTACTCTCGTTATCACATGTCTTCTTGACGATAACGACGATGTTGACGGTGTTGGCGATGTTTACAAACTAACTTTGAATTTCATATTGAAATCGTTATTTATATATAGAAAAGAATAAAAAAAAGGCACGTATACGCACTCATGTATATATTTCTTGCACATTCTTGCACACTCTTTCGAAATTCTCTTCGCATACCACACTCTGCATGGATGCGAGACTGTGATTGCTCTCTTTATTAACTTTCCCCCGCTCAGCTGGGAGAATGGTTGGCACGTTTCAGTTTCGTTACACTCCTGGGTGTTGAGACATCTTCTGCAAAAGTTTTATTATTCCCTGTTATATATAGCATTGTCTTGAAAAACTAAAGACCGGAAATTTTTGGAAGGAAATTAAATTTCCTGTCCACACTACCGGCCGTGCGTCAGTGCAAAGGACAGAAATGCTGTCTGGGAATGATACGACGCATCGCAGATAAAATGATACGCGAAATTAAAATTCAATTAATTCATAATTTAAAGATTTTGAGAAATTTATATAAAAACGAAAATGAATTGAGTTTGAGTATCATCACTGCTGATAGAATGGAAAAGGAGCACTGTAGTATCTGCCCAAAGACGAATTTTGAATTTATAAAGTGAGCAATTTTCTTAAACTTCCGGCCTGAGTGCTTTCCACCACACTTACGTGCCAAAAAACGTCGAAGCGAAGATATCCCACATTCTTAAGGATTGGGTCTTTGCTAAAAATATCTTTGCTAGATTAGACAATACAAATAAAACAAGTATTAAAATTAAAAGATATAAAAAAGACAAACAAATAATCCTTCGCCATATATATAAGACCCTAAAACATATCACATATCTACGTTCGGTAAAACTGTTTATAATTATCAATTGGCCTAACAGAAGAGACGAACCAAGTGTGAAGGTACTCGCCTTTTAGGAAAGACACACACGTAGGCTACGTACAGTGGGCTAAGTTCACGCACGTACAAAAACCTCCTTGGGCGCAACTCCATTTCAAGGTTACCATGCCTTGAAATGTTAAATTGTCTATAAAAATGTAAAATATTATTTAGTTTGCTAGGTTTTCACAAGTGACTTTCTAGGAAGATCCACATTTGGTGGCATTGAAAGATAGGCTAATCAGCATATTCTTTGCGGAGCAAATATGAAGATATTTATCAAAATTTAAACTCCAACTCCATGTCTTTATCCACCTAAAAATTGTTAAATTAGAAGAAAGATCAGTGGAAGCCCTTATAAATTTATTCTACAAATCTACGAATTGAAAAATAGAAGCATTAACATTGTAGCAATACATAGAAAGATTAGTAATACAAAGAAAAAAATAGAAGGAACGTAATATGTATGAGCAAATAAATATAAAAATGAAATACAAAGAATGTTTTTTGTGCATGAGAGGAAAGTAGCTTACTGTGGGGTCTCCAGTTGCAAATCATGGGTCGAAGGAGACCAAAGGTAGGGTAGGGAGTATAAAATCGGCCCAGTGCGTATGACCTGCCCCTTCGGTAAGTACGTTTCGTCCGTTTGTCTAGTTGTATAGGGGTAAAGTACGTGCATATCTTCTAGGTATAACCGTCTGTGGAGTATCCGTGACACAAAAATTTAGAACTCCCCACATCTCCCGAACTAGCTAGCTCAGCAATGGCACGTGCCGTCTCTACAGCCTCCGCTCCCCTTTAGGTGGCATTTTAAAGTAGGAGCCCGATAGACATAGATTGTTGCACTGGCAAATCAGGACTTACAGACACTCGTTCTTACACTAACCTTGATATTAACCACACAGACCCATGTAATACTGTATCCGAATAATAAACTGAAATTGTTTATAACCCCAAAACCCCTTTTTTTTTTTAAATTCGAAATCGCTGTGACAGAAATCTGCGTCAAATTTCATATCATAAAAGTCATTAGAGCTTCAGCAGCTTTTGGCTTGTTGCAGTGTACAATTTTGTTGAGCAAATTTTTTTGGGGTTGTTACGAGAGATGAGACTTCGAGCCACGACCGTAAAGAATGCGCTATTTTAGATTAAGAAGGTATGCTCTGGCATTTATGTCGACTACACTCTGAATAATACATATTGTCAAAGGAGTGGTTCTAAAGGGATCATTTATCAGCTACAGCCATTTCGCACGGTGGATAGATGCTTCATAACATCGTGTAAATCGAGAATGAATATTAATTTATTTGTAAAATCGTGCAATTTAAAAACGATAAACACATTTTATTAGTAATTTAATGGACATGAAGTAGCAATTTAATCGTGAAGAGCATAAAAATAAATGAATTCTTTTGTGAAATGAAAAGTGCAACATAAAAAAGCGATTTCATAAAAATTAATGAGTGCTTTCAAATGAAAAAAAGATCTTTGTTTGATAAATTTAATAATTTTAATAATTCTACGAAAATAATAATGTCAAATTAATCAGAAATCAATGCTTACGAATTTAAAATCGCTCCTTTTTTTGAGCCCTTCAAGATCAAAAACGCATGGAACAAGAAGAAGCAACATGCAAAACGTGTCTCTCTATCCATTTCATGTCTCATGTCTCAATCTCCATCGAAGCACTTTTCAATAAAGCAAAACTTTGAATAAAATTATTTCGCATCTTTCAGGTTTGGAAGGCCTTTTGGTTACTCTATCGTTGCCGTTTTTATACTCAACAACAGAAGGATGAAGGTATATTCATTTCGTTGAAATGCCTGCAACACCCATCAGCGAGCTACAGGCCCATATACCTGAGCAACGTTCTCGTGGCGGTAAAAGTAAAGATATTGGCTTTAAATTCGGCCGAAACGTTGAAAGTCTTTGCACTCGGATATTGAAAATGGTTTAATCTATACTCGGTACTTTCAAAAGATTTGTATCTGCTCTTTTAAGACGGTAGGTATCGAAGATTGCGCTACATTGAAACTTGATTTTCTCATTCTCTCCTGGAATATTTCGATTCTCGAAGCACCTTAGACGTATATTTAAAGGACTCTGCAACGAATAAAAAATGATTACAAATTTTTTTGATTAATTAAACGCTACAATGAATGATTTAACAAGAAATTTTTCATCAATTTGTAGCGGCAAGACTGATTGCTCAACACTATGAACAGCCCGATATCTTTTACTGTAGAAAAATATTGAAAGTCCTCCTACAGTATACGTAGTGTATAGTACTGATGCTACTACTCAAGATAGTATATTTCAGAAAACATATTCTGTTAACATCAAATGCTTGGTGAATGGTTTTCAATTCCAGAGTTTTGAATAGAGTGACCTCAAATCAATATATAAAGCAATTTATGTTAGTTACGGTGACATTTTGTATGTGTGCATTTATGCATCTTTCATATATTTTATAGATTTTTCATGGCAAAAAACCCAAAGCTTGTCGATCTTTGAAAATTTTACACATTACCATTAAACAATTACGATAGTGGCTCTTAAATAACGATTGAAAATAAGGATTGAGGCTTCTTCTTGTTGCCCACTCGCCGCTTCAAAATAAGGATTAAGGCTTCTTCAAGTTGACCACTCGCCAATTCAAAGTATCGATTGAAGCTTTTTCTTGTTGATCACTCGCCAATTCAAAATAACGATTGAAGCTTCCTCTTGTTGACCACTCGCCTTTCACTGTTCACAATCCACAGTGCAGAACAGTGCAGACTTCAAAAGCGTTCTCATCAAATTGAATCTATTTTAAATCAGTTCTCTTACGTACATATTTCTCTTGATATTTATGAACATGCGCGTTATCAATTTTCTCCCGCTTATCAATTGAAAGATTGTTTTTAACAGAATTCCTCTTTATTTGTCTTTCCAATAAATGCATAATCAAAACAAACTAAAGAAAAATATAAGAAGCACGTGTTCTCTTTACATAACACAGTCACCTACAAATATATTTTCGTCTCAATATGTTTGCATGTAAATGAACGTGTGCGCACATTTATTTTTCACAATTTTTTTTCTTTTCTTTTTCTTCTCTATATTCCTATTGTAGTTGAAATAGGAGATTGCTTGAGTACGGATGGACGCCTGTAAATGGGTAAGTGAACGTATAATTTTACATAGATTGGTGTGTGCATGAATACGTTCGTACGTTTGTAGCCAAACAAGCAACAAGATGCGTTCTGTCTACCAAAACAAGTAGACTGCATACGATTCCACAGTAAACCAAAAGCTATAAAATAATGAAAATACGTATATGATACATGATAAGCACATGCAGCTGCGTTAGTGTGTGAATGTAAAGACCATTACGCTTTCCTTTCTCGTTTCAATTTTCCATACTTAAATCATCTTGAATATTATATCATATGTAAAGAAATAATTTTGGATCTTGATATAAATTTCTATGTTCATCATATAGATGTATGTCGATTACAGAAGTGAAGAAGTACTATTTACGTCTGTACACACTTACGGAATTATCCTATCTACGCCTGTGCATGCATGGATACGTACATAGATATATATGCGGAAAGAAACATTTGTGTTCGATTCTAGCTTCTCTCAGAACGTTAGTTAATTAGTGGTCTTGCATGTGCCCTTTACAGCCCTATAGCTTTTATCGTCAAAAGTATGGACAAATGTGCGTCATTTCTATACATACGTAGGATAACGCTTATAAAAGGCTTATATAAAGCACCGAATGTTTGTTAAGGAAGTTTAGTTAGTTTTTGAAAAGCACGCTGTAGAACTTTAATGCAATGCAAAATGTAGAAAGGGATTGGATAATTCATTCCCAGTGAATGAGGAGGAAAAAAATGTTTTATCCAGACGTACAAAAGGGGAAAAAAATTACTACTTCAGTCAAGCTCTTGGCATTGGAATCGAACAAAGATTAATTGCCTTCTTCTCAACACTTTCTCGAAGAGCAGGTAAATTTTCTATGGATCTTCTAGTACATTAAGTCCAACGCTTTTGGCGAACTGTTGTAGAAATTCTTTTATTAAACTCTTGTAAAAAAAAACCTAGTATTAAATGTACTTTTTCAACGAACGCTGGACCTTTCTTCAAATGTTTAAAGCTTAGTATCAAACGGAAGCGTGACTAAAAGGGAAGACTAGGAAAAGTCAAAAGAAATTATCTGCCATTCGAATGACACTCATCATCGCATACACAGCCGAAAAGAGAAAATTAAGTAAAGGGAAAAACTTTCCCTCCCCCATCCTACAAAAAAAGACTTTTATAACTTTGCCAAATAGAGAACAATAGCTTTCGGGTCTTTATTAGGGGTTTTTTCTTTTGATGGATAAAGTGAATCTTTTCCTCAAATCACGTACAAAGAATGCATGAACCGGCGTACTTAAAATTATAAGCCCTAAGAAATAATTTCGACGTGAGAAATTAAGTTTTGATGAATAATTAGAAAAGTACATTTATACCAGGCAAGGGTTGTGATATGTAATCAAGCTTGCTCGCCTGCTTTAATAATCTTCTGACACCGTCCTAAATACTCAAATATAGGGTTTAATTAACTCAAGGATTTATTTCATCTTTGTTTGTTTTAAGGAAAACCCTTACTCGCTAATTGTTCAAAGCTACATTAAAATTCCAAGGTGTTACAAACACATACACACGCATATATATATATATAAATTACACGAATGCATATATGTGTGTTGTGTGTGCGTGTGTGTGTCTGTGTGTGTGTATATATATATATACAAACTCACACATATACACAGATATACGTGTAATTCCCATTTCTTCATTAAAATTTAATTCCGAAACAAAAAACGAACACGTGAAAGACTTTACACCTCCGATATGGAAGACAAAAATCATTTCTGCTTATTATTTATGCGTTTGATATATATATCGAAAACTTAATGAATCCGTTTAAAGGTAATAAGAGGTAGGCAAAAATATTTACTTTCATATAAAGCCTAGAGCTTATGATTTCTGGTTAATTTGTTGTCATACAAATTTGCATTTTCTTCTTTTCTTTTGTTTTATTTATCACAACGTTCCTACCACTTGCAACCATCGCCGAAATGCTATAAATCGCAAAATTTATCATTTTAGGTAATACGTTATTATCGACTCTTTTAACATACTTCTCGCACCATTACATAAACCTTGATGTTATGAGTTTATAAACACCGACGAAACTGGCAATGAATAGCTTATCAACATCGAAGACATACAAGTGCACATGTGTTCACAAAAGTAACTTGTGAGATGTATTTTATACGATTATTCAGCACTCACATTATAAGAGATTGGCAAGAAAATAATGCCGGATTTTTAAAATATCATGACTACTAAAGCAGACACATATGGAAATCCTTGAGCTGATTGATGGCTCCTGACATTACCTTTGTGAAAATCGACATTCTTCCAGACTACTTCGTAGAATATTTCATTTTATCCCAAAATATATATATGGAAATATTTTATGAAAATAAAATGAAATAAAATCAAATAAGAAAATAATTGGAAAATGTGGAAAAAACGCTTCTAAAATAAACTAGATATATACATCTATAATCAAGCTAACTCGCTACTTGATCAAGGTGCGGACAAAGAACTTCATATTTACTTTGAACCTTTTTTATTTTCATTTCCGTCAATCATTCATCGTTAGTTGGTTGAATTGTAAGAAGAAAAAGATTTTTTATTTATTTATTTTTTATTATTTAATTTTAAAGAAGAAGAAGGTTGTATTTTAGTTTTCGCCCAGAAAAAGCCACTTCCCACTTTTGATTGTTCTAACGGTTTTGCGCAGAAATATCTTAAGAACTTATCATGGCCTTTGACTACAGCCAGTGCGTGCTTCACACGGCACCATTCTGTCGGTGAATTTTAAAATTAAAAAAAAAACCAAGCTTTGAGAGGAAAATCATGTGGTTCACGGCCTTCCTTGGGGCGTGAATACGAAAATACGTCGTTGAAAGTTGACGAATCTTGAACATATTGCACAATTTCACTTTATTCGACCCTATATGTGGCTAATATTAACTGTCCCAAGGACTGAGTCCTTCAAGAAAGCAAAAATGTTTACCCACAGGCTGCCAAATTAAGTTTAAATGATACTTGATGTTTCGGTTTTTGGCGTTAACTGGTGTTATATAAAGGACGAGGCCACAGTAAAGATAAGTGATCTTCGACGTCTTCCAGAACTTGCCTGAAACCAAGCCTACGCCAAGTATCTATCACAAGGAAAAACAGTTCTTCATCGAAATAACAATACGTACTATTAGGTGGCAAAGCTGATTTTAAATGGTATCCCCTTTCTTGGAACTAAACAAAGTTATAAAGCGTATACGTATCTCCAAAGTGGATTGCCATCAGTCACGATGCGTATACAGCATAGCGAGCATGTGCAACTTGGTTCTGTTGAGCGTTGAATATGCCATAATACGCGAAGAAGTAGTTTGTCCTTCGCATACAGGGATACAGGGAAGGATAGAAATATATGAGTGGTTGTTTTTTTATGTACTTCCCTCCTTTTCTCTTATTCTCTATTTACGTGTTTATTTATAAAATTGAAACTAAGTTTAAAGTATTAAGAAACACTGGAAAAAAATTCGATTCAAAAAGCTACCCGTTATAATTTCTATGCTATGCTATGAAAAACACATCTCCCATTTATTTTTCTATCCACCTCGGTATAAATGGAGATCCTTCAAAGATTGATGGCCAGCGTCTCTTGTTATTAATGATGGGGAATGGACAGAATACAACAACCGCAAGGTAAACTATCATTGTGCAGGCCAGATGAGTTATTTAGTCCGGTGGCAGAGTGCCACAGTGCCAAGCTAAAGTTCGATCAACTACTTCAATTGTAATTGAGACGAGCCTTCAATAAAAACCCTTGAAAATATACACATACTCTTATGAGCAATGATCGAATTTACTTTCTTGCTCTCCCAAGAAAAATTTTTTTAAAAATATTTTTATATAAAATTGATAAGCGGAAGACCTTTTCCCATATAAAGACAGAAATGAAACTAATTTGTCATACAATTATTCAGGGAAAGTAGAAACTGAAGAAATATCTAAACAAAATTATTGCTCTTTTCCTTATCGCAAAAGCAATTTAAAATAATATTCACAAAATAAATTCTATTATTTATTTCAAATAAAGTTTGTAAAGTCGTCAACTAAGAAATACGTGTATGACTTTATAAGTAACATTTTACATACATCACTTATAAACCGTAAATAAAATTGTAAAGTGTGCGTTGTAAGAAGATTTCTCCTTGTAGATGTTCTCCCCAAGCGAAAGAACGATGCGATAAAGTGTTTTCTCTCATTCTTACTTTTATTTAAGCAAAATTAAAAGAGACTTTTTCTAAAATTGACACGTTTTATAGAAAAAACTGAAAATGGAATTATCAGCGAAATCTATTATATGGGAGTGGAGCACGAGTACCTTAACAAGCAAACAAGTGCAGGTTTTTCTATGCGATACAAAACAGCACATAGAAAGTGTGAAAACTGCGTCAGCAGTTTATAAAATTCAAGATTGTGTTCAAGTGAGTTTGTCTAAGTGAGTTTCATGAAATTAAAACGATTTGAAAATAACTTGAATCCATCTATAGACAAAACCTTAAAGTTGCTTATATGCGTGTGCGCTACTTTTAAGTGATTATAACTTGTCATCGGTTTTTTAAGGCAAAAAAAAAAGAAGCAGCTTTCTTTTATCCTAAGATTTACCTCAATTTCTGTTCATTTTTCAAGTTTTTAAAAGTTGGATCATGAATCTCTAGACATCAATAACAGAAAAAAGCAATAGAAATGTGAAGAGGATATGGCATAAGTAAAGGATACATTCCCAGAGTGATTCGTTATCTTAAAATCGAAACAAAAAACGATGTGCGAGATCCGCCAATTATGCGATTATCTTAAATAGGGGGGTGTTCTTAAAAACTGTGAGTCTCTTTGGCGAGTTTACCGCATCTTCCAGGAACAAATGGAAGGAAGAGGAGGCTTCCAAATGACGTAGACCCCCATATCAAACAACGTACAAAAGATTCGAATTATTCAAATCGCATTACAATGAAGAGAGCCACAGATGACACTTTTGTTGTAAGTGGCCGGTAGTCTTACCTAGCTATGGTTAACTATGATTTACTTTACGCATATACATTTGTATATGTCATCATTTCCTTATTTTTCTCATTGCGAAATTTAAAATTCTTGGTTATATTTATACCTAAGACTCAAGTCTAGATTTTCAGTTATGTGATTGATGTCCCTAATGCAATATATATACGGTTTTTAATAAGTTCTTTGTAACATATTTGCAGGATTTTGGAAATATTTTCCATCTACTTTGGTAGAGTTGATAATTTTCAACGCACTGGAAAATTTTAGCACGAAGTGGCTTCAGAAGAATACTACGACCAAAAAAGTTCATTATTATTATTATCAGTTCTTCTATGAAGGGAACGATTGCGTGCACTAGTGGTATAAGAATTTGCAAGAGACTGCAAGAGAGACATGAAGACTTTGAAAGTGACGGGCGACTTGAAAGTCCCGGAACGACTGCTAGCATTCTAATTACATACATCTTGTCCAGTATGACATATTTTTGATTACATTTAACACTCAATTTTAAGGTGGCAAAAAACCCTATAACGTGCGCGAGAACATTGTTAGTGATTTTATACGGACTGTGGTTGCGTGACCCTTATATAAATCCTACGATTGTCGCGACTAATATTATTGGTGGAATTATTATTTTTTCTCTTTTTTCAAATATTATTTAAAATAATTTTTACTTTTTTCACAATTTTCCAGCGTATATCAATTTTGTAGCAACTTCTTCACTCACTTATAAAAATTTGTTTGTTCCCACAAAAAACCATTAGCTGATTTTTTTTCGTTACAAATTTAAAAAAAAAATACCATGTCTTGCGAATAGAGACAGATTGGAAGTGCCTTCAATAATTGGCAACGCTTTGTCATGAAGAAAAAGAACAAAATTACTCATGAGTTCACAGTTTTCTTTTAAAAGTCTAGAGTTACCCGTCTATCAAGCTCCCCATTTACAATGCTTCATGGTTGCAATGCTTTTGGTTAAAGGAAAAATTATTATTTATATGAGACACTGTTAAATTTCAAACAAAAGCTCCAATATTCAGTCCAAAAACTCATGATTTGAACCACTCAGTCTTGGTCCTAAGAACCGATTGCGAAGCTGAAAACGTTCAAAAAAGCATCACCCATTGTCTAGATAGAAAAACAAGATGAAAGTTGTGCTTTCTCCCAGAAAATGGCTCATTATCCTACAAAGGACGCAGTACTTCTTGTGCCCAACAATAAGCCAAGTGTCAACATTACCAACAACTGAAAACGTTCTGGGAAAAAGTGCACTCTAGAGAATCAATTATGAAAGGTGTTTTGGGCCGCAAAGAGAGGCAAAGGTTTAAAATATTGCAAAAATTTCTTCTTCGCTTTTTTAGCCATTTTTAACGCTTTCCAACATCCCACACACCTGACATGTTAGTCTGCTTTAAAGGTTTCCTTTTACGTGAAATCACTAAAGTATGAAGAAATTCGTAAGGAAATCCAAACCTCGAAGGGGTTTTTCCCTACATTAATACGACCTCCATTGCTAATATATTGCTAGCCTGAAGGCGCTTGCTAAGGCTAAGTAACCTAACCTAAAGTTTGTATGCAAAGTAACAGTGTAAAAAATGCTGTGTATACCGAACGTAAGAATAAAAGCCAACGATTAAAAAATTAAATTTTATGATTTCATCTTACAATCATATCACTTGTTCTCTTCAAGCAAAAGAGTCGCACAATTTCATCGTCTGAAAAGAGACTTAATTGCTCGTGCATTTAATAGTAATGAAATAAAGAAGAAGCCAAAACGATAACAACTTTTTCAGAAAACCATACATGCACGCATCAATGTATAGATAAGCATCTATATTACGTGTACATGTACCTATATATATATATATATATGTTGCTATCAATTTTTACATTGTCTAGTTTTGGCCCTGTAGAGACGTTTTCTTCCTGTGCCTTAGCTTACCTTCCTTTTACACATCATCCGTATCGTGCTTCAAGTGCTCATTGACTGATAACACACACATACAAAGTTTAGAGATTTTTTCTCATGTGTGATGTTCATCTCTCTTTCAGACACTTAAAGGTGTGTAATGCCCTCTGCACGTAGCCATGATTTCCGTAAAAGTAACACTTGTAACACTTGTGAATAACTTTTACTTTAAAGCACTATAACTCCACTCACTCAAACAAAAATATAATACAATGCGAGAATAGAAGAAAGAAAATATATACGTTTACACACATGAGTTTAATGCTTTTCAGCATAAAAAGTATGTAACGTATAATATATTGAATGCACTTCACCGCCTATAGCTTTACATGCATGTTTACGTGTGTATACGCTTTTAATCGGTAAAAGATGCTCGTTTAGTTCCTACGTATGTTCGCTGTTTGTTGTTAAATAAATGAATGCATAGCATCATCATTTTTTCACGGTAATCGAAATAAAAATTGTCTTAGTGTCAGACCAAATATAAAATTTAAACGTAACACTATCTTACAAGGCATAAAAACGCACGACACCATTTGCATCCATCTGTAAGTCATACAAAAACGACACGTCACGTAACTATACAAACAAAAAAATGCAAAATAAACAACTTAAACTATCATGGGCGGGCAAAGTCAATTACGAAACATTTTGGATCGCGTCGTCTAATGAAATTCTTTACTTATTTTCATAATAAAATATGAAAAATTCTACCTTCCTTATAACCAAGTAAAGGATTGTCTTTATCCGTATATCCACTTACTTCCGTGCGTGGACCCAAAACATGTACCGACGTTGTCCAAGTTTAATAAAATTAACTTTTTCTTATCCAAAAACTTGCTTGTTCCTCGTTTACTTTCATCACAAAATAGCAAAGAAAAAAAGAAGTTTTATATAGAGAAAGCTCTTATGAATAGACCTACAGGATCCAAACTTACTAAAGCAGATTTGTAAGTTAAGTCCCATACCTTATGAATCAATTTGCATCGTAATATACTAACAATTAGTTCTTGTTGCAATATGAAGGTTTATTTTTTTGCAGGAACATGGACGCGAATTAAAAAGATGCTCCCAAGCGTTGTAAGCTATTCAGATTTGCTTAAAACGTGAGAAAGCAATTGTTCAATGGTTTTTGTGGAAAACCATTAAACACCGTAAATTTTCTTCTTACAAACTTTTCTCAAAATAAAGCATTAGGAGGTTGTCATAAAAATGGCCAGATCCAATCCATTTTCAGCAATGCATATCCTTATCGCGTCAGTGCATCGCACTTCATCAAGATATCTTCCGATATTTTCGAATTGTAAGTTAAATAAAAAATTACATGCATCTGTTCCTTTTTTGCAAATGGCTCTGCATGGCTTGATGTTATAACAAATGGATCTATCTCGAATTTCGTAAGCATCTGCACAAATTCAATATTTTCTGTGCCACACGTGGAATTTATTATTCCCAGTGAAACGAAATGCTTGTTGTACTTAATAATGCACATTAGAGTATATAAACGATATTTTGCAAACCAGTTTTGGTATTGGCATTCTGTCCGTTCATCGCATCCTTACGCATCCAAATAACAGGAAATGACTTTCCTAACAACCTAAGGTATAACAAAAGATGCAGTGATTAATGTTTTGAATCTAGCAAAAGACTTTGTATAACTGCACCTATGACATAATTACACCTTTAAGATTTTCGATCAGCCCATTCACGACTTTGGTTGAGAAATACGCCCTCTGTAGTTAGTTAGCGAGTTGGCTTTTTTCAAAATTTCATGTACGTTTGCCTTTAATACTTTAATGCTTATAATAATGTGTACGGTTTACTTGCTTGTTCGATTGATATTTCTTGATATATAATGTCACAGTACGTCGTCGACCATGAAAAATTTCCCCGACAATGCAAACATACCCGACCATGAAAAATTTTTGTCAATTGTAATTTTATTGTTTTTCTTTTTTGGTCGAAATAAATTTCTTGAATCGTAGTCAACTACGGTGCTTTGCATGATTCGATTCTAACGTTGGTTAGGGGCTTATCTTTTTATGCTTACAAGTTTTTTGTGATTTAAAAAACGACAGTGATTTTTTTGACAATTGAGTACCTGGAGTGTTCAGATTAAAAGTTTGTTAATCACATTGAACTTATGGCACACAATTCAAGACAAGTGTCGAACACAGGAATCAAAAAAAATCATTTGGCAAAAATCTGACAAAAGAGCAATAGCAACTACAATACGCACAGTTCCTTTGGTCTGGTCTGAAAGTCAATTTTCAATTGCTTTATGTCCTTCCCAAACTAAGTATGGAATCGCAATGGGCGATATATTGCTTAAAGTTTACAATGACATAACTTCCCGATATGTTTCCATGAAATTGTGCGAGTTGTAGTTGGACAGCAACAGCAATGCGAATATTTATCTTATCTAGCTTTTAAAGCCACACAAAAAATGTCATTCAAAATTTTCGTTATTATAATACTTATAACAGTACCTTTATAAAGTCGTCCTGTTATTTAAAGCAAAATATTATTTGCATTTAAATTACATTTTTTCATTCCTTTATTAAGTTCATTAAAGATTTTCACTTAATTCCCCCTTTATTAGCGCAGGGCTTATTGACGTCTTTAATTCATTGCTTAACTTAGCTTGTAAATATATGAATGTAATTGTTATAAATTATCCTGCAAAGCTTTTGAATATTCAAACAACAATGAAGTCGACCTGATAATGCTGTTGATTTCATTTAACGTAAATACAACTTCCAACCAACAATTGATTAATAATTCAATAATAAATAAACCCAATATATGGTATATATATATATATATAAATATGTCCTCATTTATTATATGGAATATATATATACATATAGATAGACATTTATATATCTCTATACATTTAGGTATACAAATATACAAACAGATAGGTGTGTGTGTATATACGTGCGTAAATGAAACCTTTACTTACTAACCATTAAACATTAATATGAAATTCATAAACGTAAAAATACAATTCATTCATCCATCCATTTATTCGCAACAGAGAAATTCGAGTTTTTTTGCGCTTTGAATGAATAAATTTTAGCATAATGAAACCGATGTGACTGCATCATTTCCGTTCCGTATATATATATACGCGTATGTATGCATATGTTTCGTACGTATATCAATGTCTGCTGTTTTTCTTTTATTTTATTTTCAAAGTTTTTAAACAGTAATCAAAGCAGAGAACGAATGGTGAAAATGAAAAACAAAAATTATTTGCATACACAAATAAAGGGTACGTGTACTGCATACGGGTGGGTGTGTATATGCGTTTAGCTTACTTAACTGCTTGTTCGTATTTATGTGTAAGCTATTCTAGGCAACACTTAAAACTCAACCTTAATTAATCCGAGGAAATGAAACGGGCATGCTTTCGGCAGAGCAACCTAATTAAATGCTCATCATTTTTCATAATTACTTAAAACATTCGAATATTTCTCTTTATGACAGTAATTCAGAGCCCGAGAGTTCGCTGAACCTTTCATTTCATTTGTAATCCACTACAGACCTTTCATGCCATCAGAAGTCGAATATAACCTTGACTGAATATAACAATTGGCTTCGAGATATTCCCAAATATTTTCCAAAGATTAAGTGCTTGAATGTAACTAACATTCCCCTAGGATATATGTAAGGAAAATGTAAGTGACGTGAAGTGTTGTTGTAGGTTTTTTTCATATCTTTCGATAAATCTGAGGATAAGTCTTCGCAATGAATGTTTTTCAAAATTAAGTTCACATTAGCTGTAAACGATATACGACTGTTCTCAGTTATTTCACATTCGCAATTTACTCGGTTTTTGCTACAGACTTACGAGAGTTAAGAAAACAAAAATGTTTATAATTTCTGTCGACTTTTGTTATAAAAGAATACTGCGCAACTTTTTAACTAACAAAAGAGTTATGCAAGGCTTATGGGGGGCCTTGAACATATGAAAATATGTATCGAAGGTTGTATAAAGCACAACGTATTGATTACCGGTTCATTAAACCAACTCGTAAATTACGCTCCAAGAAAAAATCTGTATTATTTTTAAAAAGTGATGAACCTTTGACATACGTCAAAAGGCCATGTCGGTTATAATGGTGGGAAACTACTTTCAGTTGATTACCGATTGTTTTTCAATGCTCTAAAATTATCGTTGAAAGCGTTATGATAGCTCTTCTCGACCAAACGCAATAATTTATCGGTGGCTTGCTGATTTTGAACAACTGCCGTACTAACGCCGACGACGCTGAGGGCGGTAGACTTAGTTACATTAGAAAAATTATTCCTGATTAACAAGAAATGACCATACACGGAAATAGAGGACGTCGTAAAGGTATCAATAGGCAGGGTATTTAGTATTTTGCATAAAATTGAGAGTGCGAGAAAACCGTTTTTTAAATGAGTGACCCGTTTACTCACAATGGAACAAAAACATCAACTTATTGCCCAGATCTGGCCAGCGATAAAGGGCGAAAGATTTGCCCCAAACGACGAGGTCTTGACAGGTCATCCTATTAAAAACCATCCAAATAACTAATTGTATCACTTTAAAAAAAGGGCACGTTGATGAATAAAGTCCAGTGGATTTTTTCCTATTTACCTTTGGGACTTATTCATCGATATATTATATTGGTACCTAATATGTCCCTTATGCTATTTCTCACTCTTATCCAAATATTACTGTGGTTAAGTCCACACTTTCACGAATTTCTCTTTTCATCGCAGTCGAATTGAAGTCAAAATTCCAAGACATGAATACTTTTTACTTGCCTTATTGTGCTTAGATCATGGTCTAAACTTTCACTTGTAAGGTTATAGGTTTTTACGGAATGTTATCTTCACAAGTATTATTATACAAAAACTTGTGATGCAGTGCCATCTTTGTTTCAGAAAGTCTATGATGTGTCCTATGTTTTGAATTATCGTATATTAAATATATATATATATAATCCCCACCTGTTAGAACAACTAGAATGATGCAACTCCAAAGTCGCAAAACCCAAACTATGTAATAGGTATTAAAACTATCCAACCAAAAAGCATACACGATTTCCACCAAGACTTGCATTAAATGTCATTGCGACATTTTCGCATTAATCCCTTTTTCCGAGAACTGTTATTAATCTTTACACCAATCGCCAGCTGCTTAAAGCTACTTTATTTCACCGCATCACCAAAAGCTAAACCATTATCAACAAACATTCGGTTTCTCCAGTTTAACAATTTCGTTTCCTTCAATACCCGGTGCTTTTGATGCTCCACCAAATGTGTGAATTTCGTGAGAGCATTTTAAATCTAGTTGTTGGGTGCTCAGTACTCGCCTTAATGGCTATTGTGTACATATGCATAGATATGAGGGCATCTGTACTGTGTTTGTATACATATTTACACGTAATGAGAAAATAATAAAAAAATGCAAAAAAAATAAAAGGGATTTGTTGATATAATTTACGGTTATTTTCCTACCTACCGCAGGGGTTACGTTTGATATGCAAAAAGTTTGCATCGTCTAGTACATTACAATGTATAGATATATATAAATTTATGTATATACAATTACGTATGTATATATATGTAGTTTTTTTCCTACTTCTGTTTATGTGCCATGTCTATGAGTCCGGTCGCGATTATCTCAACAGTGATAATTTTCCCATAATTTTTCCAAATTGTGATGTGAAATATCTGGAGCTCAGTTACCGGCCACGATTTCTTAGTGCACAGAATACCAAACTGAATCGGACAGAAGCAAAATACCCACATATGTATGTAAAGGCCAATATATATATAAATAATAGTTATATTTGTATATATCTATATATTTTTATACGTACGCGCAGGTAAAAAAACCCAAGTATATAATGATGCACAATATAGAAATCGTACGAAAGCACAATTGGAAATATAGCCGGCGCCACGATGTACAATTAATTTTATATATCGAACGAATAAATTGATCTTAGTTATATCTAGCGATCAAACATCATACGTAAGCTAGGGATGGTAATTAACGGATGCGACTAAAACCGATTAAAATTACGTTTTCGTTTTTAATTTTGTTTTTTTTTTTTATTCCACTTCTTTGTAATTTAAGTTATTTACACAATTACAACATACGCCTGCATAGCCAACCACAAACACTCGCGCAGTATCTGTATATATATATATATATATTACATTACATACATATATATATATATATATATATGTAGTACATTAGCTCAACTGTAATTAAATG
>CCAG010002764.1:0-52454 GCA_001077435.1 Glossina morsitans morsitans
AAAAAAAAAAAAAAAAAAAAAAAAAATGCGAGAAGTGTTTTCTATGATGTTTCATAAAACTATTGTTTTGTGAAACGTTAAAGTTGGCAGCACATCAAATGAAAATAAAAGCTACCAAGGATTTAAACAATAATGAAAAAAAGCCGCTTAATAATTTTACGAAATTCTGTGACTGATGATTGAAGTTTCTTTCACAATTCCTTGCTATAAAGTAAAATAGATCAATAGCTCTTGTCTATTAAGGGTTTGCCTATTTCCTTAAAGCACCTCTTAATCCATTACGCTTTCAGTTGTGTAAACGATAAAAACAAAGAAACCCAAAATCAAAAGATTTAAAAAACAAAAATTGAAGGCTCTTCTCCAAACAATTTTTACAAAATTTTATATTCTTCATGAGACATATATAAGCTTTGCGCTGTTACGCTTAGCATTTTGTGATTAAACTGAAAGTTAATGAGGTATAAAGACAAAGACACCTTTTCACTGCAATTTTTTTTTTTTTTTTTTTTTTTTTTTCTTCTAAAGCAATAAGGAAGTATTGTTGGTTATTGTTAGGCTACAATGTATGCTATAGTATTGTATATACTATGTACCAGCAGGCGTTCTCTTTCAGATAAAAATGCTATAAAATAAATTCTAAAAAATAATAGAAAAGTTATGCAACAAAAAACTAGTGAATGTTTTAACCTATTTTTAGAAAAGCAAAACCACTCTTCACATATAAAAATAAAAAAAAAATAAAAAAAATAAATCTTATATGAAAATATATACGCTTTTATTTAATATAAAAAGTGCTCTAATTTCCTTCTTTTTCTTTTTTTTTTTTTTTTTTAATTATTTAATATTTAATTGTGGAAAAATATTTCTATAGAACACATGCCAACCAAGCGATGAACAATTTATGGTTAATTTTCATTTAAACTGAATGCAGTCACATGTAATTTATGGTCCATAAATTTTTCTTTCATTTCCCCTCGCTTTTTGGCGCAAACTGGCCGTTCAGACTTTTGCTTCATCATGTGCGTTCATCATTAGCATTTGAGTCTCAGAGCGAGTCTATGTAATGACTTATACTCATTTTTTTTTTTTTTTTAACAAAGAACCAGCAGTGGACACGTGTGTGGTTATGCAAATTAACAGCATAAACATAGATGCTGATAAAAATTTAAGAAATGCCTCCTCCCGTCCATGCATAAGCGTATATGCATTATTTGATATTTCACTTTAGCCAATGCGCACTTTATTAAAACGAATCGGTTTGCATCCAGCTACAGTTTTTCCCCTAAAGTTACAGCAAAAGAAAAATTCATAACTAACTGGCAGATAAAATGTACCTCGACAGGCATTTCTTGCTACTCTCTAGCAAATTAATTGATAATCCTTGGAAACCGGTAAACATTATTATTTGTGGTCATTGTCATCCATTGGTTGAGACATTAAATTCTTTCGTCCGTCGCAATTTACTTTCACATAAACGGCAGATCGTATCCTTATTACAAAGAATACTTTTAACTTTGGAAGGCAACAAACAATCCCTTATATTAATAAAGTTTATTTCTGTAAAACCTTTATCTACGCATTAATACTTGTGATTAGACACACATGCACATACATGCAAACGCTCATAAACTCATACTTAATGTGCAGTTCGTGTGTGAAATTTTGTACTGATATTTGAATACATATCAACTATGGCACATACACACACACGACACACGCACAAACATTATTTGATTTCTTCTTCTGTAAATATGCGGTTACTTCCTTATAGCCATTACAGCGTGAGCAAACTTTTACATGCCGCATACATACATATTCTGTACTTTAACTCGACAACAGCTCTCAATGACCTCGTAGCATCGTAATCTTTTTCCTTAAAAAATTTTTTTTTTTTGGATAACTTTGTTGCCGAGCGTCATTTCGTTTTACATTTGTTTTGGACGTTCGCATGCATATACAGACATGTGAACACAAAAGCACTTAGGAAATGGGCATAACGTAAGAGTCCATGTCGTTTTTTACAAGTGACATTTAAAACAAAAGACAAATTATGCCCAACTTTTATCGAATCTTTTTAATATTTACCACATATTCAGTTTAGCCAAATTTCATTAAACGAGTTGTTCTTTGAAAGGATAAGAACTCTACTCCATAATTGTGGCTTAACATGTATGACAGTATACATATACATATGTATATAAAAAGCTACAAATGTAGGCGAATGCCACATACTCAACAAGTAAGTATGCGATATGCGTAACTCGACCAGCAAAATAACGTCTACATAACAGCTTTGACCAGTTCGTCTCTACTGCTTTCAATTTTTCATCCATTCATTCAAAAATCGATTTTTGTTCTCTTTCTTGGACTGGCAACACCGTGGAAGAATTTCATACCAATATCCTCAAGAGTTGTTTACTTTCGTTGAAAGAGAGTTGCAGTAACAATGAAGTTGTTCAAAAACAAAGAAGACGTAGAAACATAGTTGCTATCCTTCAACGTCAATCCCTTGATCATTGCACAAGAAATCAAAGACTTTACGCCCAAAAACGTCGTGTGACAATTAAACCCCACATTGACATCACGGATGTCCTGTTTAGCTCGATGCAATTGATTTTAAAAGATTATCTGATCTGTATAGGCTTGTCCCGGTAATGATTGCGTCCTCATATGCTGAGCTAGTTTTTCCACTTAAGCAATTTCACATTCCATTCAATACGCCTGATTTCTGGCTATGATTGAAATTTCTGAAATCGCTTTAGTAGATAAGGGCGTCACGCACTGTTTAGACTCCGTCGTAGGCTAACCTTTTGACCAAATGAAATTCGTGGTAGGTATTTATCGTAAGGCAGGGCAATCAGATTCTCGGAAAGATCGTCAAAATAAATAAAGAATTTTTTTGGATATAATACACGGACAAAAGATTAGAGATAACGAGATTTTAAATGTCATGAACTATGAATCCTTAAATGCATGGGGGTTTTGTTTTGAATATTAAGCAATGGTTTTTGTCAATAACGTCATGGATTGCTTAAAACATATTCACTTAATAATGCTGAGATTTTATTTTGAAACAAGTTGTATGTTGACTTTTGGCAACAATATGCGTTTCATTATTAAAAAACTTATTGGAGACGTAAACAAATGGGCGCGTATTTATACTATTTATCACTACAGGAATTTTGATATCATTCAGTAATGAAATACAGCAAACCATTTGCGATTTTTGTTGTGACACAAAGCAACCTTGCATTTGATGCACCCAGTGCGTGCCAAATTGTTTGCAACATGGAAGTTTACATCGATTTTTAGAAATGCACCTTTTTTCCTCGTGACTTATACCACCAATCCGTATATCTTTTGACGGGAGAGATTTCGTGAGACCATAGTGCTTTTTAGCTTCTAACTCCCTTTCTCTAGGGTAGTGGGTCTTCTCCTTTTATTCCCATCATACGTTTCATAAAAACATCCGAGTCTTATTCGCTTATTCGACAATGGCTTTGAATGTATTCTCATTCATAAATTCGCAAAAAAAAGCTGGAATAGGGTTTCAAGTGCGGATAACCGAGGGGAAAGGTCTGCATTTCCTGTGAAACGTATGCGTTCTTCACTGTATTTCAAATTGCGTTCTTGCCGTATAAGCTCCCTATTCCGTTGCCACCAAGCTGCAGCACTAAGAATAGCTAAGGGTCTTGTCTTGGTCTTCATCATCATCGTCATTATTGCCCACAAATTGTTTTAGTACATCTTGTGCGTCTGGGTAATAATCAGTTTCGTTTAGGTCACCGATATCCGCTTCGTGTTCATAAATATCTTCATTTCCAAGTCCTGCAAGTAAATCCTCAACATTTTTATCTTATATCCGCCTAGACATCCCGAAAAAGCACAAAACAAAATAAGCCAAAAGATACAGACGCGCATATTGCGGACAACATATGCTTGGCAATATGCAGTATTTCCCAAATATCTGGCCAATAAAATTTTCAAAAGCAACATCAAACATTGATAGATGAGAACTAATTTTTTTTTCAATAAGATAGTAATTTCGAAAATAGAAAATATCTCTCCAAGCAACACACTGAACTATTGTTACCCACTCACTACATTCAAATGTCGAAGAAAGTAATAAAAAATATAATTTCAAGTTTATTCTTTCACATATGATTTAATGCCTGTGGTTATGAACGTGCGTTTGAAAACGCACACTCTAAGGGAATCAAAGTAAGCGCAACTGGAATGTAGACAATTGGCAATAATATGCATTTAAGGATTACTTAGTGCATGTAAACGCGGTCGAAACATACATTGGTATAAAGATTAGTTGGCGTGACGGTCACTCGCTGTATCTACGCGCATACTTTTGTTTTTGCCGCTTTGGTAAGGAAATTGATAATTAACGGGCTTTGGAAATTCAACAAAATGGCTATAAAAACTAAATAAAAATGGAAAATACAAACATACATGAAAAATGAAATCATACTTTACGTTATAAAGAACACCAACAAAATTTATTGTCAATATCTACCGTAAAGTGTGTGTATAAACTTGTGGAAAAATCACGACACGTAAAGTATGTTATGAAAAAAGTTTTGAAGAATTAATTCAATTGCATTTTTTTGGTATAACTTAGAGGAGGAGATTGAAAACTTTGAGAGAAACTTATTTTCATTGCATTATGCAATGCAGTTGTCGTCGGTTTAGGGTTCTCGTTATCGAGTCAACTCGATATTGAATTTGCAAATTGGTGGTTCGAGCGATCTCCTCATCAATAAGTGCTCGTTAACGGGAATTGAGTTGATGCTAGCCAAGAGCGTATTAGAGTTTACCCGATATCGAACGCAAAATGTAAAATAACGATCGAGTTTCATATTTAAAGGCAAGAGAAAGTAAAATTTTTTTTGGGCGCAAAAGCACATATTTGATAAAATTGATAAACATAGACAGAGTATTTGATCTCTGAAATTTCAAAATGTTGGAAAAAGATAATAAAATCAAACAATTATTTTCCATGCTTTTACCTATTGATCCCATGAAATTTGAAAAGGGATAAATGAATATCGGAATTAATAAATTTATATTATGTGGACGACGAAAACTGGATATATAGCATTATTAGAAACTAAGTAAGCGATTTGAATATGCGACCTTCAGGAGGAATCATAATTTAGTTCAAAAACCGGACAAGTTTTACAAATCTACGATGACAACGCTTTAGCAAATTCTCACCATAGAGCGGCGATCACTGGAAATATCAGCAGAACAATACAAAATGAATTAAAACAAACACCGAATGGACAAAGAGAGACACAACACAGCTATAAAAATTTTCAAAATCAAGTCAGCTTTTGAGAAACAACAATTTGACCATTGACTAAACTTTGCTTTGTATGGTTTTTAATTTCTTAACCAATTTTCTCTTCTAAATTTTATATTTGATTTGTTTATTTATTTACTTTTCTTCCTCTTCCTTGCATTATTTAGTTCTGTATAAATCGATGATGGAGGAAGTATTGCATTGTAGATGCAGCGAACGAGAAGGTAAACTCGATATGAAAGCAATCGAGTCATGACGGGAACCGTAAACTGTCCCCAAAATCATCCGATACACGCAAGATTTTGAATTAGAAAACATTTTGGAGAATTAATACAATTGAATACTATTACCAATTAGTAGTATCAGAGGTCATCGGCTCACATAATAATAATCCGTTATATATGAAGTGATCGCAAAATAATTCGATCTAAGCCATTTTCAATGTGGTCACTCATAGGGTTAAAGCGGGTACATTGATCGTGAAAAATTTCGACCTATAGATTGAATACAAACAAATGCGACTAAGCATCAGACAGACACACACATATCTAAAAATATATTTGAACTCCTTCTAGGCGTTAGATACCTCTGGATAAATTGAATACACCTAATGCCAAATGTCGTATACGATATAGAAAAAGTACTTTGAAATTCACTAAGTTATTTTTGCTGAGTTTGATAAGATAAGAGAAGACAACCCCTATAATCGTATGTGATCGTATACCATATATGATCATACTCCATGAAACATATATAACTAAAAAACCATTTATAGTTCAGCGCATCAGTAACCGAACCCGGGTCTTCCGATTGTGTGGGCAGGACATCCTAACCACTAAACTAAGTGGGTGTTTGAATTATATAGCAATGAAGTTAAGGTTTTCTTGTAATTTTCAGCGTCCTTTAGAAAACATCAAGCAGCTGGATTACTCGAGCGTTATATTTCTGTCAATCGTTACAGCTCGATTTGTGCATTGGACTTTTTCAGTATTTGCAGTTATTAACATGCGCCCGACTGTCATTGGCAATAACTTTGATTTTTGGTCTTGTGAACATAATTAAACTTAATTTGTGTATGCTTCCTGCGAATGCTGCCCGCGATTAAATCGTAACCCAGCAAACACATTTCAGCATAGACACGATCCTCAAAAAATGTAAGCCATATTGGAGAGCTATCTTTACTACGGGAAAGATTTAAGGCATGTCCAGTCGTCGAGTAATAGTAATCGAGGCCTATCAACACTTGACTAATTCCTCAATGTCCCCAATTAATGCTATAAGCGAGCTCTGGAAACAGGCAAAAAGAGTTATGATGCACTTGTCGGGAGCGTGCATTTGTTGGTTAGCCCACAAATACAAGAGCCACTGATTGTGCGGTAAATCATATTCCTGTTATGCCATCATCTTGACTGCAAAATGCTAAGAAAAAATGTCTGACGCGTGCAACCGGAGGTGTTATGGCATAAAGTGTTATTTCCGCACCAACAATGTAATTATGAAGCATAATTTTGTGAGCAGTAATCTACAAAATCGCGATGCAGAGTGCGAGTAACCGTCAACGGAAGACGTGCTTGTCAACTCGATAAACTAATTATCGGGGTCGCGAAAATGACTTAGTGACGTAAATAAGTTCAAAGTGCTTCTTTCGACAATAAGCGTAAAACAGTTTTTCTTGCGTTGCCGCAATTTGTTTCATCCCGTTGTTCTAGCGCTTATGCCGTTCACCGAACATTTTACATTCACAAAAAAAAAGAATGAAAAAGTCAAGATACCGAGAAATGCAAAACCTTTGCAATGGCTGCTGCAAGCATTTAATTATTTCCGGGTTTGCCGTTGTTCCTATATTCCTTCCTTCATATGCTTTTTTGTCTTTATATTGGGCCTTTGGAGTTAGCGATCTATGCAACAGTCATTGCAGCTTTCAAAGTTTTATGATTTTTTTATTTGCTTATTTGCTATTGTGTTTGTAAAAAGTTTTGGTCTACATTACATTAAAGGCCTGATTAGAGCAATTGTTATCGTTCATTTTAATAATGCGTTTGCGTCATTGTTTCGTGCAACTTTTGCAACCAGTTTTCTCTAATCAGCATCCCATGTTGCATCGTTTGTAGGAAATTTCTGCTTTCGTCGCTGACTCAAAAGGGGCACAGTACGAAATGCTAAAACTCACAACGCATTCACATCGAAGACAAAACTGGTATAATTAGGTTGTTTGCGAAATCGGTGAACTACATTAACTGATGAGTTCAATAGAACTGTTACTGAGGAGCGCTATCAATGCTACCTCACACAATTGGGCAATTGGCCCGATTAACAGGAGAATTGTCACAAATATGACTAATGATGTTGTAAAGCGATTTTTCAACATATCAATCCTTGGTTCCATATTTGAAAACTCAGCCAAGAAATAGTAAACACAAGAAGAAGAACAAATTTGGATCAAGCGAAAAGTTTCTTGCTTGTTCTGCAATACATGTCTTTAAAGTCGCCTAACTTTGTTAACGCTAATCCTATCAAGCCAGACTGTAGCGCATTTAAAAGCCGCCAGCCTGTAGATAGTTCAAAAAAGCGAACGTTGAAACGTTTATTATTATGTTGAAAATGAGCGCAAATATCTTCAAAATTCCATATATTTTAAATCGTTGTGATGGAATAAGAAAAACGTGTTTAAGGTTTAATTGAACAGAAAATGTCACGAACTGCTCGCTTGATTGTATGAACAGTTTATGTTAATTGTACATGACTTGCAGAGTTTTTACTACTGATTTCATGTGTGCACAATACGATACGAGGCGTTATGTTTATTTATCTTGCAATTAAATATCATGCTCAAGTAGATGGCGGGCATTCATCAAATTTCTCTCATCAAATTCCTTTCGTCTTGTCTCTCAAAGAAAATCAAACTTTTTAAATATGCATAAGCATAATGTGTTCGTGCGTGTGTTCGCGTGTGTGTGTGTGTGTGTGTAATAATTCTAAATTGCACGCAACGAATGCCGTTAATCCTTGAATTTACCAAACTTATTAAGCAATCAACGGCAAAGAAAACAAAGTGCCAAGCAAAGTAAAGGATGCAAAGTGCAGTCAAGCGTAAATGTTTTCAAAACGGTTGTGGAATTTTTAAATCATCAGAGGAAGAAATAAAAGCAAAAAAAAAAAAAAAGGAAAGCTATAATCGCCATACATCGAATATTTTATGCTCAACACATCCTTAAGTCAATATATTAGAATAGCAATATATTTGCGGGTTATTTGATCGATTTTTATTTTGTTTTTTTTTTTTCTTTGGTTGAGTTCGATTAACCAACGAAACTAAAGTTATTCTGTCATTGTTGGACGATAATGCTGCTGACCTTTTGGTTGGCGTTGGAAAAGTTTCGGAAACAGAAATTAGGTGAACACGTGCTTCAAATCACAAGCTGTTGTAAGCGCAGTTCTAAGCATATCACGTCTCTTTTCCAGCATAACCTCTAAATGCCTGGTCTTAGCTTTCCATCACAGCTTTTACACCCATAAACGTAACGGATGACAAGCTGGAAAAACTAATTGACTGATCAACTGACTGACGGACAATCAAACGGATAAAGGCTTGTGAGGCTTCCTGTAATGCCTGTAAGGCTTCCAATTGGTTACTCCTTTGTATTCAATAGTGAATGTAAAAAGAGACGATGATAGGCATACGGAAACGATATGATGAGTGTGCTTTTTTACAGACTAGCTATCATTCCCTCTTCCGTTAGTTTCATTATTCGCAGAATCTCCGGTCCAATGTAAAGTAAATTAATTTTTGACACTATCTCTGTACAATCCAGTAATACGTAGTCTTTTGATTCATTTTAGATTGTAACCTGATTTAGTTACGTGCATCTGGCTTATTGTTAGAATTCCCCCAAATCGAAATAAAGAATTCCTTCTTCCGCTTTTTCTTCTTCAATCTGAATATTTTCTTTATAAAGCGTTACGAAGCGTTTTCGGAAAGAAACGCACCTCAAGAAACGTGACATTTTCAGTATACTATCATGTATCACTGGACATACATGTTACCTTAAGCGCAACCGACTTATTTATGAATCGATTAACCAGTCTTCTTAAGCGACCTAACGATGTTTAAGGAAAATGTGTAAAGTGTGCAGATGTTAAAATCATCTGCTCATCTACATTTGCAACGAATCGCTTTAAAACGGTTCTCATTTATTATAATTTAAATCGCTTGTGCAATGTTTGCGGAGTGAGGTTTAGTTTGACGTTTAACATGGGAAAAAGCAAAAGCCGCAAGAAAATAATCCTTTTTATGGGAAATTTAAAAAAGAAAAAACGCAGGATTTCTGAAAATCCTTTTGTCACAGTTCTCCCGAAATATTGACCCAGGTTCGTGCAACACGGGTACGTATGTATGTGTGTGGTGCGCGATTCGTTTAAGCCAATTTGTTATATTGTTGGTGTTTACCGTAAGTTTCGTCTCGATTCGCTTTTTGTTTTTACTTTTTCATATCCATCACCGAAGGATGAGTGGGGTATAATCATTTTGTCAAAACGTTTGCAACGCCCAGAACAAAGCATCAAAGACCCCACTAAGCATATATATTCTTGATCAGCATCAAATCCTAAATCGATTTCAGCATGCCCATCTGTCCGTGTGTCCGTCTGTGTAATGTCTGTTGTAAATAGTCTCCTGGCCGCAAAAATTTAGCTATCGACGTCAAATTTGGCATAAACATTGGAAGTTATAGTAAAAAGGTTGGTGTTGAAAATGGACCAAATCGGTCTAAGGACACGCCCACAGCATCACGTAAACTGAGAATATATCTGTTGTTCAAAAGAAACGGAAAACTACAGCAAATAAATGTACAAGCATTTGAACGCGCATTCTATGGGCGTTGCTGTAGCATTTGTAGCAATCGACCAGGCCCACGCAATGTTATAGTCTATCAAAAAAAAAAACCCCATAAACTCTACAAATTCTTGACCATTTTCAAATTTGGAATGTATCTAAACATGTCCGCCTGTTCGTCCGTCCATCTGTCTGTTTGTGTAACTTTGCAGTATTTGTGTTAAACTTTGTCCCGTTAACGAAAACGAAGACATCGCCTACAAATTTGCAAAAGAATTTGAAATTGATCTAATTTTTTCAAAGGACACGCCTACAACGCTCACATGCCTTCACGACAAAAAGTGTTATTTTGAGAACGGAAGAAATCGAGCGCGTCCACTCCATATTATAGAGCCTGAGAATTTTGTTATTTTATTTCTTTTGTCTTCTTTTGGGGTAAACGGTGATGGGTATAGAGAATTCGATCCCGACCGAATTTAACTTTCTTACATGTTTTTTTGTTCTTTTGTGGCTTTTTCTTTTTTCTACCTTTTCTTTTTTTTTTTTCCTCTATTTTTACCCATCGCTAATTTTTTTTTTTTTTTTTTGTTGAGCACATCATTAAATATGCACCCTTTTGATGAGAATTTATATGTAGTCGGGATGAAAAGATTTTTCATATATCAGAGAAGACTTCCTTCCGCACATCTTCTCCCTGGAACTATTGTAAAAGTGTACAATAAAATGTCAAGAAGGTAAGAAAAAACAGCTACATTTGCATATATATCTTATGGTCAAAGAAGAATATGCGCGAGTTTCCTTATAAGACATTAAACACTTTTAAAGCACATACACTTGTATTCATGAGCTTGGTTGTTCGCATTACCACTGCTACTCTAGGTTCGGATGTTTGCTCTCTCTCTCTCTCTCTCTCTCTCTCTCTCTCTCTCTCTCTATGTTTATATTTAGCAGCATTCAAGTTATAATATTATGAAAACAAAACACTTTAAAGTGTTACAAAGAAGAAAAAAAAAAAACAAACAAACAAACAAACGCTTACTTTTAAACGACGAAACATCAATTTTGACTCTTTCCTTTTGTACATCTTTTCTGGCTTTACCTCAGTTCCAAGCGTATAATGCCTTAAGAATTCACTATAGGCACTTATGGGTTCATTTTATGAGTGAAAATTTTTAATATAAATTTTTTTAGAGCTCAACGTACCTTTTTATTAAACCGTAACAAACCAAACAAAGCAGACAAACCATTGAAATATGTTTTGTTTTTCTGTTTCTTTTTTTGTTTTGTTTTATGCATCACGTCTGCCTTTTCACTCTAATTTGACAATAAAGTCACAACGACAGGAAGTAATGAATAAAAAAAAAAACTTTTTCAATATTTGCCAGGATTGCAAAAAACGATGACAACAACGACAAATGTATGTAAAAGTTAGTAAAGTGTCTGAACATAAACAGAGAAGGAGATGTATTTCAATGATTTTCACCTGTAACATGTTTCAGTTTAGAAATATAGCATTCACGTTACATATAGATGTGTTCGATCATAAGATCGCCTATGATAAAAATGACAATATTTGTATGGCAGACGGCAAAAATGGAAAACAACCATTAAAGCATTTTTCAGTCATTTATTGAACATAAAATAAATGGCTAACGTATATGGAATGTAAGGATGAGCGGTAGATTCATTTTGTCAAAATGTTTGGAACGCCTAGAAGACACCTTCAGAGACTACACAAAATATACATATTCTTGATGAACATCAGATTCTGAATCCATTTAACCATGTCCGTCTGTCGGTCCCTGAAAATGTCTGTAACATTCTCCTGGACGCAAAAATAAGGCTATCGATTTCAAATTTGGCAGAAACATGAGACATTCGTGTAAACAGATTGAAATTAAATATGGGCCAAATCGGTCGAAGCACACGTCTACATTACCACTTAAACTGAGAATACCCTTGATTTTCAAAAGGAATAAAATATTGGTTTTTTGCTTATTACTCATAAACTATAGCAGATAACTCTAGAAAAATTTGGACGTACACTGTATTATCTATACAAAAAAATGGGATAAATTGATCACGCCTAACCAATATTATAGTGTACAAAGATTTTATTTTTCTTTTAAGATCTTCAACTCGCGCAGAAAACAGCTTCAAAAATCCCACGATGTCTAGAAATTCACCTAGGCATCTGTCCATCTGTCTGTGGTAAATTGCCACTTTTATTTTGAAAATAGAAAAAATCCGCTTCACCCACCCAACATTATCGAGTATGAAAATTTCGTTTTTCAGACTTTTTTTGAATAATGATGACGGGTATTAAAGATTCGATCATAACCGAATATAATTTTCTTACTTCTTCTATTTTTGTATATGTATTGCACGCTCATCCATAGGAGATACATGGAAATTTTTTTCGTTGCATCTGTTGTAGCTTATGAGCCACAGGCAAAAAAATGTAATTATTTCGTTTTTGCAACCAGAAGTGCCCTCAATTTACCTATGTATTGACATGTTACGTTGAATGATCTGATCCATTTTCAGCGTATCTGCAAGAACTTCCAATATTCCTGCCAAATTTGGAGCCAACGCTTTCAATTTTATAGCAAAATTAATTTTTACCGCAGATGTTACCCACATGGACGCATGGACATTTTTAAGTTGATTAAGAATTTCGGATCTGTGAAGCTTCTTTCTGGGTGAAGCCTCCACTGCCGGGTACAACAAAAAATATATATGGGACTTTGAAATACAATCTTTAACAAGGCTGCTGCTGCAAATATATGTGGACAAAGTGTACAGCATCAACCACATAGCGGACGAGTAGGGTTACCAATTACAGCTCCAGGTCAAGAACCGCAATAAAATGTCATGCGTTGTGAGTTGAAGAAATTATTTGACTATTTCTGTCGGGTTTTCCCGGGAGCGCCAATTTTGCGCGATGCCGCCAATGAAAATGACTCCCCTTCTAGGATAGTTTTGTTTAAAAGATCAAGCAATGAATGTATAGGAAACTTATTTGGAAATCCTCCAGTTGTTCGGACTTGTCGCAAGGACAGTTGCGTTTGTGTTGAAAGTTGATAAATGGAGCAAAATTTGAAGTCACACCTCTCTCTCTCTCTTTCTTGATGGAAGATATGCAAGCGTGCATGCACGTATGGCTACCAGTGGGTTTTCCTCATTTAAACGCAAGAACTTGACATTTATTTATTTTATTGCTGCAATGTTCATACTTTTAGCCTTGTTTTCGATATATTTGCCACTATAATGTATTGCATCCTATTGAGATCGCGTATCGTTAACAATATTTACCAAACATTTACCGATGCTTTAGTTGGTTATCATGATGTGTGTTGATAAGGGCTAATAAACCTTTCATAGCCCCTCTTGGTTGGAAAACTTTTTTCGGGTTAATCCTAACCATAACGGCTCTCATGAAACATCTCTCATTCAATTAATTTTCAAACGATTTTTGTTTTACAATATTTTCAGCCATCTCTGTAGACTACAACGTTTTCGTTTTTACATTGCCCGCTAGACACAGATACAATGGCCAGGCAAATCAAATGTTCCCCACACACAGGCCCACTTTTCTTTTGCTTTACTTCGGTAAATGAATTCTTATTCGTTTCGAAGCTTAATTAGTTGGAAATCGGTCAGACAGAAACAACAAAAGTAACAATTGACAGCCATGCACAACACACAACAGGCGGTAATTTCGTGACTACGACGTCAAACGAAAAGAAATAAATGGATTAATTTAACTCTTCTTCTTCTTCTTCTTCTTATTTTTCTTCTTCTTGGTGAGCTCTCATTCTAATTGATTGATTCAATCCGGTCAAAAAAGCAGCAAATTAGAAAACTTTTCAATTCAAATATTCATTTAGTAGTCAAACACACATGCACACATAAAGAAATTGCAGATAATTTTATGTGGATGCTGATAACTAAATAAACGGAATGCAATAAATTAACATAACTAATTCATTTAGTGGGGTTGGGATGAACAAGCATTAGACTGCTAGTGAGTATTATTTAATTTCGCATTCCGTCAAGTTCACCGAAACACCTACGTACACATCTGTAAACGCATCTGTGCTTACACAGCAGCACTTAACAATTACAAACTAACTAACTAACTAACTAACTAATCGCTCGTACCGTCAATTTACCATTCATTTATAACAATAATGCCTTTGCTCGAATTAATTCTCATATTCTTCTTCTTCTTCATCTCCATTCCTATATATAACTTGATATTATTACACGTCGGAATTGCATGCATTAGCCGCACTCGAAATGGTAGCTCGATTAATGTAAGTCGCAAAAAACTCAGCCTACACCTGTATATAGCGTTGTCTCAAGTGCCGGAAACGAAAATTGATTGACAAACGTTTACATTATACGCATACATACAGAAAATAAGTTTTATATGTGAAATATTTGACCAGCTATGCCTTGTCGCCTGCTGCTAGACAGTCAGCAATTTCAACATTTTTTTGTTTTTCAATTTGTTTTGTGTATTGTAATATCGTCAGAACGTAGCATCCTTTCAAATCTATGCAATTGATATTTATTTGTTAAATGTATCTCCGGCTTGGTGTAATCACATAAATTACTTACTTTATCCTTAAAGGGAATTTTTCAATTCACTCTTGAATTACTTGTAAGTTATCTCCCTTCGTCGACATCTTCCTTTTGTATCCTTGAGCTAATTTTACTGATAGCTTTCTTTTTTTTCTACTTTGGCGGGTAATAAATTTCATTCAAAGAATTTCGCTTACATGTCATAAATAAAATCCGAGTTTTTCGTAAGCAATAAGCAATAACGGAAAGCGTGTATGAAATAAATAACGTGAACTTTTTGAAATTTATGCTCATCTGAATATTGAAATCAAACATTAAACGATCACAAGTTTATAATCAGTCTTGTGCTACTTTAAGCAAATTGAAACGACTCTTATAATTAATTTAATGCTCCCGGGATTCGATTAAAAAGAAACAAGTAAGAAAATTACATGCGCTTGTGACCGAATCCTTTTGCACTCATCTGCATTATTGTGTAAAAAGTTGAAAAATGTAAATTTTTATATCGCAGAGTATCGGTGGGGCGTGGTTGATTTTTTCTATATTTATAGAAAAAATTTATCAAAAATTTATACCGTGCATCTGTTGTAGTTTATGAGGAATGAGCAAATGCTACGCAAAAGCAAAAGTGTTCTCAGTTTTGGTTGTAGAGATGTGTGCCCGTTGAAGACGCATTCTTTGACCGGTTTCGGGTCATTTTCAAACCCTTTTGCAAGTTCGTTTACCACAGATGGACATACAAACTTAAGCTTAGGTGCATTCCGAATTTGAAACTAGCCAAGATTTTATGTACTGTACAGGGTCTGTGAAGCTTGCTTTTGCGCTTTATAAAGGTATTGGAAAAACAATTAAATTGTGATACACTTTAATATTGCGTAGGCATGGTGAATTTCTTCCATTTTTGTGCACGATTACTACAGAACCGCCCATAGAATATGCGTTCAAATTTTTGTACATTTATTTGCTGTTGTTTATGAGTAGTGAGCAAAGAACCAAATTTTTATTCCTTTTGAAAAACAAATATTTTCTCAGTTTACGTAGGCATGCTGTGGGCATGTGCTTCGACCGGTTTGGCCCATTTTCAATATCAACCTGCGTGCAAGAATTTCCAATGTTCATTTTTACGACTACGAAAATGTTTACAACAGACATAATACAGATGGACAGACGGACAGACGGGGATGCTTAAATCGATTTGCAATTTGATGCTGATCAAGAACATATATACTTTGTGGGGTCTCTGAAACTTCCTCCTGGGCGTTGCAAAGGCTCATCCTTCAGTGGCGGTTATAAAAATGTACATACATAACAAGCGCTCTATTTTGACTTTGTGTAGAAAATTACTTGCAATGATAACCATAAGACCAGATATAACGGGACATTTATTTTGATTCGATAATGGATTTCTGGATCTTAGTCAAGGCAGAAAAAGGTAGAAAAAAACGCTCTTTTCACTCATGCATTACAGGTGATTAAAAAATAATTACGGATTTCTATCACTCACGTGTCCTGAAAACTATGCTTAAATACCTTATCGATGGCTGTACAAAGTAAGTTATTTTTTCCAACAGTTCCATCAACAAGCCACTCAAGCCGTGCATTTAAGGCAGCTAAGACTACTTTGTATACCTTTTTCCTTTTTTTTTTGTTTTCTTCCATAGCATTATTTTATTATATAAGTGTAGGACACCAAAACATCAGACCTTTGGCAGAGATAATCGCTTTTCTATTGAACAGAAATAAGTACACGTCCCAGGCGACAAGACAATTAGTTTTATAGTTAGAGTATAGAATAGTGGAGACGAAAAGTCTACCGTGAGACTATAATACAACGTGTATTTAAATAGTACTTCAAGACTATGAAAATAAAATAAAACAATAATGAGCTCAAATTTAGATAACGCTGATCGTCACTGTTATGGATCGTACGACATGTACGTACCACTTCATCCCACGAACTATTATAATATTTTTGAAAAATCTTAGTGCATATAATGTACTGACGTGAAAGCGACTATGACCCAGATTGTCAGATCACTCCAAAAACGGCTTGCGGGGCAAAGCTTTTGTGTTTCGAAATTGATCTGCGGTACGAAATTCATAAGCAACCTGCTACTGCTGAATTTTCGAAAGCTCAGATGACTACGCAAATATTCCGGTTTGGTCTTGCTTGGATCAACGGAATACTGTAACAAGCATGTGCTTCAAACGCGACATGGTCGCGATAACCTTAATCGTTGACGTACCAGATGATACTTTGTTTTTTTTTTTTGGTAACTTTTGACAGATTTGTCAATAATCCCCGCCTTGATTGCGACACAATTCAACCTATTTATGTTTGCCAAAATACAATGCAAGAAAAACGTAAAAAAATTCTGATATTTATTCTCGATAATCGAAATCTATGACAGGACATCTAAAGATGACGAAAGGGTGTTTGATCATTATTTTAAAGAAAAAAGCGCGCATAAGAAATTTGTTTTCCAAATAGGAAAAGCGTGTGCTCAGCGTGCAGCAAATGCACTGTACCGCAAATCGACGACTACAACAACAACGAAATTCGTCGAAGTTAAGAAGAATTGCTGCCTCATTCACCGTATTGTACAGAGCTGGCGCCCAGCAATTATAATTCACTTACGATTCTTCAAAAAAATGATCCAGAAAAAAATAGGATCGGATGAGATGACGAGATCAATGTCGAAAATGTTAAAATATATTTTAAAAGTTTTGTGGAATGGTTCTATAAGAAGGGGTATCAAAATTTTAAAGAATGCGCATATTAAGGTGATGTCGCACCTGAAAGAGTGTACGATGGTGAAAAACCTCGAATTTCGGTAAAGCAAATATTTTTTTTTTTTTTCTAAGTATTGACCGCAGTGTTGTATGAAATTTGGCAACAACTTTTTTGTTTTTATTTTATCATTATTATTATGAAAATTGAGTATTTTTAATATTGTTTGATGGTTAAAGTCCTTAAGAATATATGTTCCTTGAACTTTTTTTGATCATAAATTCAAAATACATTAAGAATTCAAAACGCACAGCACATATAATCAAAAAATAACTAATTCAATATTCTATTGAACATACATATATATATATTCATTATATATATATATATATATATATATATTTATATAATGGCACAGAAGCCATTAAAAAATACCCACAAGGGGATCAATAAACTTGTAATAATGGTTTCGTATGCATAAACGTGAATGGCTTGATGTGGATTCTAACACATTGCAAATGTGTTCATGTAAATGTATTGCATGTGTATATGGAAATGTGCTATGATTTTCTTACCGTTGGCTATATGCAAGCTGAAAAGCAATTTCCATAACATGTCTACACAATACGAATAAAAAAACAAAATAAAATAATAATAATAATAATAATAATAATAATAACAACAACAATAACAACAATAGTACATGTGTAAAGAATTATCGCAAGAAAAAGATCTCACTCCGAGGCGCATAAAGTATTTCGCAAATACAAGAAAAAAGTTGTCTTAACACACACGTCTGGTGTAAATTCTTAACACATAAGCGACGGATAAATCAAAGATTCTCGTTCTTATTCTGCTTTAAGTCTACGACTATTGATACTCGATTTTGTGCGTGTAACCGCAACTGTCTGACTGGGATTTTTTCAGGAAATACAATATAATGAAAACTACAATTTGTACAAAAACAAATACAATTTGTATAGAGGCAACTGCGTGTATACACATACAAATAAACATATATATACGCACATGTATATATGTATATGAACATGCACATATGTCCACACTTAAAATACGTATTTATAATGTATGTATGTATATATGTATGTATGTATGTATGTATGTATGTATGTATGTATGTAGGTAGGTATGTTATTCGCCGCCTGGATAGACGTTATAAAAGGCTGGGTAATATTTACCGCAATAGCAAGCACTGTTCTGCATATTTTATGATTAACAGCATGTATGTGCTGTTAATAGCTAAACCACCAACATTTGTACATTTATACATAAGCTGTTTCGTTACTCTGCAGTTCCTGTCAACCATTGAACATCATATAAACGCTGATGTATAACATGTGTTCCGACTGAGGGATGCCTGTAACGATGATAAGCCTATTGCTAATGGTAGTGTGTAGTGTGTGAGTGTTTGCGAGCTAAAGGACGACACATGCAATGAAAGCATATCGCGAATGAATTTTTATCCAGAAATTCAACATAAATACCAAGACTGTCATGTACTGCCACAATCAACACTTGTTGTAAATTTGCTTATTTATGGAAAATTTACCAACATGACGTATGCATGCAACCTTTACAAGACATGCCAGCCACCAATTCTGGCCTGTATGTTATAAGCTCTGCGCTCTGCGCTCTACGCTCTGGGCTCTGGGCTTTGCTTAGTTGACCCAAGAGAATGAGCATTAAATGTCATATTCGAACACGACTGAGCTGTGTCCTGAATGCGTAACGAAGCATAAGTGCGTTTAGTTGTTGCGGTTATTCTAGTTTGTGGGCTTAAACGGCATTACAACCAAATACACATTTTCTGTTATATATACACACACACACACACATACGTGCACATATGCACGGTATGCAGCCTTACAAGCGTGTCGAATCAAAAAACACATTTATTTACGAATTGCAAAAAGTATTTAAATGCGCCGCCTCTCATATATGAACCTTTTCCCCGAAAACGTTTGTGGTAAAGAAATGCTTCAATTAAATAAAATGCGATATACAAGACCGCAAAAATTATTATAGTTTGTTGAATGACTCTTCGTCAACCCATACCACTATCCCTCTCCGTATCTCTGATATAATCAATTATATAATAAATACCATCCCATCCTAATAAATTACTTTTCGTAAGAAATATTTCATCAAAAATATATATTTCGATTAGAACGACAAAAATGTAACGGTTAGTTTTTAGTTTCAAAATCAAGTTTCAAGATTGAGATAAGAAGTAATTTTTTCGTGGATCTCTAATGACAACCCAAAAAAAATTAAATGACCCATGAATTTTTTTCAAAAGTCTTAAAAAGAAACAAATTTCCCAATAAAATATTTATGATAAGCGAAAGCGTTACTCGAAGCGAAAGCGTGGTTTCTCGCGAATTCGGAATATTAATTAATGTACTGAACGCAGCCGTGTTACACAATCTCACAAGTCTTGACGAGATCAATATAAGGAATTCAACCCACCACAAAGCCAAGTGTATGGAGGAACAAAAACTTACAAGGTAAAGTTAACTTGAACAACGATCTCGTTGATTTCATCAAATCATATCGCTTGACATCCATGATGTTTACTTTGCATAGTAAGTAAGTAGGTTCGAATTATGTTCACATATCTGATGGATAATGAAAAATAAACAAGAATTAAAAAATGACAAAAACAAAAAACAAAGCTTATGCTTTTGTTTCTCTCTATATTCGCGCAGTGATTGCTGCATGATCGACCGCTAATTTATCCCAAAAACAGAGACGTTAACTTTGTTCCTCTCTCTCGCGCTCCCTCTTTTATAGTGAACTTGGATTTCAACGTAATTTCATTGGCATTACGATTTCGTGTTTGTATTTCATTTGAGATACGATGGGATTAAAATTTTTCGCCCGATTTGTGTAACAGCTACGAAAATGCCCAAAATCGCTAAAGAAAGGACACTGAATGTCAAGTTATTTATGAAATTTTTCTTATGAGCGTCTTTCACTTTTTTTACCGATCGTGTTATAAAATTTAATCTGTGGAATTTGGTACATGCGCAAAGTTCTTTCCAAACCTCAGTAATTGCGGCTTAAAGAAAACTTCATTAGCGAGCTTACATAAGTACTCATCATCATCTCAATCAAGTGTCACAAGTAAAAATATATATAATAATATAAAGGCATGAGGCGTCTTTCAAGTATGCTCTTCAAGCAGTGTTCAGTTCATTTATCGCTTCCGTAGCAAGGCTGTTTTCGCTTTACAAATCTTCTAAGATAGTTTTTAATAAAAGTTTCCAGTTATTCGTCCAAATCAACTGCTCTAAGATAGTACGTCGTCGCTTACATTTTGATCAGATGCTTGCTCTACCTATATAATCGAATGGATATTTTGTAAATAATTAACTTCATAGTAAAGCAAAATTTAAGACGAGATCAATAGGTTGAACAGCTGGACAAAACGCTTCAGTTTCTATCCGATCGAAAATTACATTTACATGATATGTATAATATATTATATTATATATATCCAGCTATTGGAATGTGAGTGTAGATCACAGTATTACAAACAATCGAATAAAATTTGCAAAAATTATTTAATTTATTATTATATCGTCACAATCCCTCTTGCCCGTTAGAGTGAAAGAGTTATTCATTATTTTTATATTAATAAAAAAAAAAAACAAGTAAGAAAGTTATACTCGGCGGGGGCCAAATCTCGCATACCCGCCACTGTGCTTTTCGCATTCTACTCTCCAAGCTCACTTATTTAATACCCATATCGCTGGTATTATTAAGAAAAAAATTATCGTGGTGTCCACCAAACCCACAAATTTTTGTTAAAAAAATACAAAGTTTTGTCCAGTTTATGCACCTCTGCCGGCTTCTCCTCCGACCAATTTGGCCCATTTTCAATACAGACCTGCGTGCAATAATTTGCAGTCCTTCAACCAAATTTGGAGGCGATATCTTCATTTTTGCGAGCAAAAGAGTGCTAACAACGAACACACACAGACAGACAGACATTCACGCCAATCAAGAATATATATACTTTATAGGGCCTCTGAAGCGTCCTTTTGGGTGTTACCTACATTATGCCAAAAAAGAAAAAACAAAATGACTATACCCCCCATCTTACAGTGTCGGGCATAAAAAGAATTTTAATAATTTTTAAAATAAATTTAAAGCAATATTTTTGGCTATTACTTCCCCAATAAGTTCGCTTTTTCTTAAGAATATTTTTTGATGAACACAAAGCATTTGTCATATCGCTGCCTTTCATCTTTCTGGTCGAATTATTTAGTCTTTACGGTTTGCGGTAAAGCAAAAAGGATCACAAAAGTCTGTTCCGGCTTTTCATGAACCGCCTAAAAATGTTGACCGAAAATTCCTCAGACTTACGCAATGCAGGCAATAAGTTACTAACGAGAAGCTCAACTTCAAGATAAATAGAAGTGGAAGATTAGGTCCCACATGGTAAACTTTTTACATGGATATGCGCAAATTTTCTTTGTCAATGAGACGAATGTTTGAATGGGAAAAAATAGGAAAAATTTAAAGCAATATTTGTCAACGCATACATTAACATGTACATATATAAGTCTACAACTTGTCTTGAATATTACAAAATCAGCTAAAGTTGATGTGCCTGAATGTCTGTATGCCTGTATGCGTGCATGCCTGCGCTTGTCTGTTTAGTGGATAAAATCAGCTTAAAAATTGTTACATTTAACATGACATAAACGTTAAAAATAGCAACATTTTGCCTAAGGGTATGGTTGTGTTTCTGTCTTTGTTTGGTCCGTTGATTCATCCATTCATCCCGTCAACCATTCCATCCATCCGTGAGCCACAATGCCGTCAACTTTTGTGCTAATGATTAATGGTGTTTTAAAAACGACATCATATTATAGTCATATCCCCCTTCAGGGCATTAGATAAATAGGTTTATTTGAGAGCTGACGATGCTTTTTCAATATAAGTAGATGTACACAAAGGAAGGATAAAAAAAGAAGAAGAAGAAGAAGAAGAGAAAAAAAACATACAGTAAATTCTTTTTCACACTATAGGCCTTTTATGCCTTTCTACAATAGTAGTATTTAACGATCTCTTCTACTCCTTGTACACTACATTACGTGTAATTGTCAGGTGTTCGAGATCACAACATTGCCGTTACCGCATTTAAATATATGCATATATATATATATATATATATTTTTATTTTTCTTTGAGAAAAAGTTTCCCTTTACTTGCGAGAATGCTTAATGTGACAACTGTCAGCCGTTGCCGTAAGATGAAAACCGTCATGTTCTAAATTGAAGGTAAAAATTGTCTTTAAATAGTGATAATAAATAGCGAAATAGCGAAATAGTGAAAATTATTAGATTACGTGCAGTGTGAATTTACACTCAATTTTCATACGCTCTTTTGCATCTGAGTTCATAATAATTACAATAATTGGGGCGATTGACCTAACAACACAATTGCTTCACATTTAATTTTCAACGTAGACTCGGTAGTTAATTTCAGCAAATAGAAGAGTTATAGCCGGCTGTGGCCCAACATTAAGCCACCCTACACCACTTTGCTTAATATGGTTATTCAAAATAGGGCGTTATATGAGAAATGGTCGAAAAAGTGATGCGATCCGAATCATTTTGTAATAAGTTTCATCCTTGGGTCACAATACGTTAGTGTATCAAATTTCATCAAAATATCTCAATGATTGCGATCTATGGGCTATGCGAACAGAAGAATATCGAAGCACGGACGGACAGACAGATTTAGACTCTGAATCGATCGATACAATAAAAAGTGATTCCATCGTAAGATCCTTCTGGGAGCCATCCGCACACGCTAAAAATGCCCCAACCCCCTAGTGGTGTAGGGTACAAAATTAAAAAACATATAAGAAAGAAAAAAAACAAAAAAAAGGAAAATAAACTTTTTAAAGTATCCTGCAATTGTTATTCATTTATACGTAGAGGAGAAAAAGTAAGAACAAGTATTTGCAAGACAGTGAATAAGTACCAGGTTATGAACTTATGGTAATAAATGAAAGCACAATGTGGTGAAATTTGTTGTATCATCGTTCAAAAAAAAAAAATGAAACATAATAACCGTAACTGTAGAGTATCAATAGGAGAAACTGTGAAGCAAGCACAATTTACTGGGAAACCCCAAAAGAAGGATGATAAGCTATAAAGAAATTATAGCCCCAAAGGCAACGATGAGTCATGAAGGTCATGACGAAAGCAAAAATATGCTGAAAGAAAGATATGAAGAGATAGGAGAAAAGAGTAGAAGAGTTTGGAATATTTATAAAACGCGAATACAGCCAATAAAAAGGGAGCACAGTTGGTAAAGGAGGATGCAAAGTACGGGGACGACAGTATTCGTTTAAAATTACCGGTATTTTTTAAATTCTTTTCAGTGTTCTTTAGAGAGCAGAAGAATAAATATATTAAAATCAGGGCTTTTTTTTTTTTGTATGCAAGTTAAATGTGGGAGAGAGAGAAAGAGAGAGAGTTTATTACGAAATGGGAGTTTTTGTTGTTTTCCTATTATTATTATTATTCTTATTATTCTTATTATTCTTTATCTATTATTATTATTTTTATTAAGTAATTCTTGGTTATGGGGATGCTTTCTGATTCACTTGCATGTCCTGCTAGACAGTATGGCACGAAGGAGTATTAACCTCGAAAAGTAAACAAATTGTAAAATGTACAATTATGAGAGAGCGATATAAGCAAAGAGAATGTGTGTAAAAATATGCATTAGAAGCGATGCCTTTGTAGATGTGCACGTACTTACGTACGTACGTAATAATATTGTTAATGACAGAAAGAGTATGAGTTTCATGCAACTTTTTATAATAAGAAAAAAAAAAGAAAAAAACAAAAAAGACTGAAAAATCAATTTCATCACAAGAAAACATATATATTTTAGAAAATTTATTAAAATGTAAGAGAAATGAATGCACATGCAATCAAACGAATAAATTTTATTAAATAAAACAGAATACAAATTTTTCTTAACATAAATAATATATAGGCCTCTCGTAGGTTGCCTTTCAAAAGTTCCTATCAAAATTTGATTCAATAAGGAACACTCACTCACTCGCTCGCTCACTCACTCGCTCACTCACTCACTCACTCACTCACTCACCTTATTGTAATGGCTTTAAATTATCTAAAGCATCTTTTTAATGAAAGTTAAGTTAAAAAATTCATATGTTTTTCTATAAAATTTCAACAATGGATGGATTTTCCTTTAAGTATATTTTCTTCTTCATAAATTTTCACTTTTGATATGTTTTAAATTGGGTTACGGCTGAATTTCTTCTCTCTTCTTAAGACATTTTTAGCACATTGTTCATATATATTGAAGAAGGAATTATTTGCTTTCCGATTTTGTCTTTAAAAATCTTATTCGTTTGTATAGTTTTGTTAACCTTTTTGTTAATACATTTCATTATTACTTGATTTATTATTATTTTATTTATTTATTTATTTATTTTTTTATTTATTTTTATTTTTTCTTTGCTTGTTCACGTTTAGCTCTGGAACATTTCGTTTTAGTGAAATGTTTTCACGTTGACATCTCTGGCAAAACTGCGGATATTTTATGCGGGAACGTGTTTTAAAAACAACCCCATTTCCATTCAAAAAGTCATTTAAATTTAATAATTTACCGACCTAAACAAAGCTATTACAAAAAATACAGGGAGGGGGGGAGGGCGCACAAAAAATTCCTAATATAAATAAGGGTTGAATTCCGTATTCCATACGCCGTGTATTGAATCGTATTGAGAATTATTTATGAAAGTATTTCTAAATAACGGTACTTTTTCAGCTTAAACAAAAGAAAACGAAATCAGAGAGAGGGAGAGAGAGAGAGAAAAAGGGAGAGCGATTGCTCATAGAGATGAGAAGAGAGCTTTATTAAATAAACTTGACATGTTGTCCTACAAACATGTAGGAGCGAAGAGAGTGAATGAACGACAATTGCATTGTCTAGCAAATGCTCTGAAATACCCCAAGCGCGCACTTTTAATTTTACCGTTATTTCTACTATGCTTACTCATATTCAATAATGGTGAAATTGCATCCGTTCTATTTCAAACGTGATCTTCACAGTACGCAGGTAGACAGGCAATCTATTGAAATTCATTCTCGTTACTACAACTACACAAGATACACACACGTATGTATATATGCTTGCTTTCCTGCTTCCTTGCTTGATTAAGATCCAGTAATTGTAACTGGATTAAAAAAAGAGCAGCAAGAGAAGAGTTCTTCCGACACTAATATTATCTACAAAGGCCAATAGAGGCTTATTTCGCAATACATACATACACTCATCACATACATATTCGTATGTGTATGTTGCATGAACAAATGCTTGAATATTAATTGATTTTTATTTGTAATTATAATGAGATAATTCAGTTTCAATTGCTGTCTTACGATAGGAGCGGGTTTTTAATACAAATGCAACTGTCGTGCTAATAAAAGGCTTACGATGTTCGTGTGTACATATTTCACTTTTAATGTTTTGCTAAACAAAAACTATTTCGATTGCATTGTCTTGCAATAACACATTGATTTAAAAAACTTGTGACTTTAGGGTATTTGTTTTTACAGGATATTGCTCATCTTCTCACCTTATATTTTCATAACATACATATGTCAATCAATATAGGACAGAGGTTTTGTTGTGAATTTGTGACATGTCAATGCGTTTAAGATTTTCTCATGCATATGCAGTGCAATGGAGGAATGACATTTTCATTAACTTTCAAAATAGACTCCTTTTATGGCTACTCCCGCTTCCTCGGTAGAAAGCAATCAAGTTTTAAGATTTCCTTAACACAAAGTTAAAGAAACAAAACGTTTACATTTAACATATTTAAGAAAACTTTCTTTAAGTAAGTAAGTAAGTAAGTTTATTAAATGAAGAAGAAGCAAATTGCGTTTACAAAATATAATAGAAAGCAATGGGGTTTTGCGAACTCTAACTAAGCCTTTAAATAATTAAAGTGAAGCTGTCAGGATAAATTAACTGGCACAAGACATGTGCAGGAGAACAACAATCGAACAGACAATCACGAAGTCTCACATATACTTTTGTACCTTTGTACTAATTACTTAAGATGAAGTAGCGAAATCCTCTTGCGTTTTCCACTCCTTGTCGTACTACGTATTAATCCTGCATTAGTACATAAATCATTTGATATTTTGCTTTTCATTTTGTATTTACCGTCAGTTTGATACAATGGTTTTTGTATCGCCATGTTGCGTGCTTTCCGGTTATTTATCTCTCTAACGCAAACTGAAGATGTTACAGAAACATTTCGAAAGTGAAAGGAAGATGTGTATTTTACTTGGCATTCGCAGCAATGTTGCAAAGCGTTGATTAACCTTAAATTTAAATTTTTTTCATTGCCAGCATTTTTAGATTTAATTATTTTCGAATCTTTCCCATACGACTATCAAGGAAAGTTTCATTTAATATTTCATTCTTGAAGTCTGCAAAAAAACAATACATTCCGGACATGTCTATTCGATTTTGAAACACATCCGCCTGATATTCCGAATCGCATAAATCATCTGAAAGTATCGTAACCGAAAAAACTCATTCATATTCAGCAAATTCGCTAAACAGTTCAGCGAAACGATGGTTAATCGTATTCTCATCTTTGCAAAATCTTCAGATTATATGTATACTTAGGAAAATCGATCTATCATTCCTCGACCTATATTTGAGTCAAAATCTTTTGTCAATTTTTCGCTTGCTATGATCGGCCAAGAAATTTTTAAGAAAACTTGTTTCAAAAATTTAATGTTACATCCTCGACATCCTTCACAGGACTCTATTTAATTAAAAACAAATATTACATTTTCATCATTTTTCTTTAATTAAGAGGAAAAAACGAAAATCAAAAAAAAAAAAAAAAAAAAAATGGAAATAATTCTTATGTATGTGTCTCGAATATAATAGCATTTCGATTGCGAGCGAATATTTGTTTTCATTGTTAAAAGGTTCCCGAGTTGAGGGGAAAAGCGAAAAAGTAAAAGAAATAAATAGCAACAGAAAATCAATGCAAGCGTCGAATGAAAGGAGAAGTGGTACTGGTACTGACCCCCATTGTTCTTTCTCTTTGATTTCACAAATCTTGTTAAATATAATGGAATTTCGCTTTTAAAAGGAAAAGCATCACAGCACCGACCAATGAAAGTCTGCAAATGGACGAGTTCGTCAATTCATCAGTTACAATAGTGACAACGAAAATGGACAATGGCAATAACGAAAAAAAAAAAAAATAAATAAAAAATAAAATTAATTCGCTGAAAGCATAGTTAAGTTGTAGTGGAATGTAAGATAAGATGCAGTTCAACTCGATACAGTTATTGGGATCGAAAATTAAAGAGAAGGAAGACTTAGCTTAAAGAGAGCAATTTTTTTGATATTCAAAAGTATATATATATATGTGTGTGTGGGTGTGTATGTATTTCCAAAATTCTTTCCAAATGCTTAAGACCAAAGCTATGGGCAATCATTGCCATAACTTCATCTCGTCAAATTGCCAAACTTTACATAATTCGCACATAAATTTCAACGCATTCTTTTTTTGTACAAAACTGCTTTGCTCCCATTCCCTTTGCATATATAAAAAACCCCCACACCCACAGCTATTACATTACTTTGCATTGAATTCTTTGCTGCTTTACTAATGAATGATAATGAAGTGTTATTAGAGGGTCTTTGAAAAGAAACTCAAATGAATACATATTCAACAGACAGTGCAAACGGAAGACGACACAGTTTACAATGCGAGAAATACAACTGTTTGTGTTTTTTTTTATTTTTTTATTTATTGTTTTTTTTTTACTCTTTTTGCTATCGAAAAATATTTATAAACATAACCGACCTACCGTGAAACATAAACTGTGCAATTTTGTTAAATATATGAGAAAAACAAGAAAAACAAAACAAAAAACAAAAAAATAAAAAATATAAAAATAAAAATCAAGGAGCGGTTCTTTGAAACTGCACTGAAAGGTATTAATATTCCACGCATTTACTTCCCCTCAAGAGTTAAAATTTTAAACGTTCTTCAAAAACGAAAACACAAGTAAGGCAAACTTTTCTCGATATGTCTAAGTGGCATCTTATATGTTTTGCGATCGTTTAAATAAAACGCTTTGATCTTGAAAAATAGCTCAGGAAACGAAAACAAGTCTTATGCGGAAATTTGAATACGCAGCACTTTTCACAACGTTTTCCTCATAATCGATAAACGATTGTTTTTATCAAAGGTTTTCAAATACATATGGAAGACGCATAACACATTAACGAGAACGTAAATCAATCTATCAATCTATCAATCTATCAATCTGCATTAAAGAATTTCAATTTTTTAGCTGGAGTCAGCGACTTAGCAAGTATCTCGTGACCAATTTCAAACTTAGATAAGAGCGTACGAGCGTTTGCTTAGTTTCGCCTTTCGATTCCGAAGAAACGAATTAATCCATAATCTTGTCCTTACATAAAGATTTCCGTGCAAACATGTCTTTGCATTTCTGTCTGAAAAGATCAATTATTAAATACCGTACAGCATTTCCCTCAATCCATTGCTTCGTCCTAATTTTGTCAACAACTATTAACAAGTAGACCTGGTTAACGACATAAAGACTTACTTTCCATGGGACTACGGTTAAGAGATAGGATCTGACAAACACAGTAATGGCGTGTAACATTTATATATCAAATCATCATATTTTCTACCAATTTTTTAATCCTAAAGTGCTAAAAGTTAATTAAACCTCGACATCAAACGAAGCCTTATTTTTTGCTTTTGTTGCCCTCCAATACCCAGTCAAGTCTTCTTCAAATCTTTTGCATTCATTTCATATATCAAAATACTATTTTTCAAGAAATAATAAAAATGAAGAACTTTTTTCGTAGAATGACTTTTCCTCCGAAACGTGCTAGTTATACGGAGACTGGTTGGTCATGGAGAAATAATCAAATCTAATGCATTGAAAATTATTTCATGAAAATATCCCCATATGTAGGGTGTAAAAATTATTCATTTGAATTTACTGAATATATATGTAAAACCAACAACAACAAAAACGAATCAAAACATAATTCACGGAAATCGAAATATATATTTTATCAAAAGGTAAAGTGACGCTGTAACAGACATTCGGTGTCACATAGAAATATAGAACAAATAACTTAAAGTATTTCCAATTATGAAATGCAAAAAATCTTAATAGCTAACAAATATTAAAAAAGCGAAAACCCTTAAGAGAGAAAAAACTGTTAACCGAAACGTTTAGCATTTAATAGGTATAATAAGGTGGAGACAACAAAATAAACACCAGCAATAAGGGACTATGCGCGAACACTACTTTTTATTATTTTCTTGCCAAAGCCCATCTCTGAGTGCGTGTATGGGTTTAGTCGATATTTACACAAAGTTACAAAGCGTTGTTTTCAGACTTTTTTCGAATTTATTTCCGTTTTTTTACCTATGGCTGATGTGCCGCAGAGAAATCCATTTCATTTTTCATTTCTCACTGACTGCGATTTTGAAAGAGGATTTCAGCAGCCGGTGGCAGACAATATATCTCACTTTATTTTTATTTATTTATTTATTTATTAATCACTACTCGTATGTGATGCGTTACAAACGGAATAACGATATCGATTGCCCACTAGACTCCCATAGCGGTTAAAATAAACGATTGACTGCTTCGGAACAATGCGATGAAAACAACTTAAAAAAATCTTCAAACGATCATAAAAGATAACACGACACGTTGTACCGCCTGCCTTGCGGTTTGTAGTAAAGTAAAGATTTATTATCTGTGGCTATAAAATCGGCTTACTCGAGCAACAATTGCAACAGTTTCGTTTCAACCAAACGCTGAAACACAACATTTACCCTAAAAGAATCACCATGAAATTCGTAAGGATGGGATGAAAGCGGATTAGACAATTAAGAAGAAAAAGAAGAAGAAGAAGAAGAAAAGGAAGAAAAAATAAATAAAAGTATTTTCTTTACATTGGATTTCAGTTAATCAGCGTAGCTGTAGTGATTTTTAGTTCGAATATGATCTCAGCCCGGGGACCTTCCACTAGTTACTTGCCACCCAGTTATGCAGTAAGTAAGAGCCCTTCGCACTTCCAAAGTGCAGATTCGGGATCGATATCATTACATCAGCAATACGCAGCATCCTCGGTCTCTCACGGGTCGGCTTATTTTGGACAGAGGAACACTCCGTCTATTCAAATACCCATCATAAGGAACGATTATAATAGCGACGGTGCTGGAAACTATAATTTCGGGTATTCTCTCTCTTGTCGTCTCTTTTTAAAATTAACGGAATTAATTAAAGAAATTTTCGCATTTATTACGAAAGCTTTGAGACCGGAAACGGTATTAAACGTGATGAAAATGGTGAATTCCATATAATTGGGCCTGATGGGTCTCTAAATGTGCATGGTTCTTACTCTTACACGGGCGACGATGGTCGTGTCTATTCAGTAAACTATAAGGCGGATAGTAATGGCTTCCATGCAGTCGGTGCGCATTTGCCTACACCACCACCTACGTCTTCAAGGGCAGGACTACAGTGAGTGAAGACAATAAATATTTTATTTTTTTAACAAAATCCTTTTTTCAGAGCTTACGGCCAACATGGTCTCGAGCCGGATAACAACTATTTACTACCAAAACGAACACCAGGTTACGATTACAGTAAACTACATTGACAGCACAAGCACAAAACATCCACAATAAGCTGAAGAATATTCCAAACGGACCTAATTGGAGTGCGCTTAAGCGTGCAAACATTGTCATCCAATTAATAAATTAATAAATTGCAAATGTTTTTCAAAGAAACTACAAAAATGTGTGGTGTCCGGAATATTTTTAGTACGAGATAAAGCTACGGTTAACAGACAAGATGTTAACTGCTTTCTTTGCAGTAATAATTTTCCTTTAATGCCTTGTGCGAAAAAATGGAACTTCAATTTTTTTCTTCCAATCCAATATAGTTCTCGAAACTAATAGATCATCTTTACCCTAAGTATTTCTCTCTGCTGCTCTTCGTTGTTACAACTTCGCTTAGGTGAGATTAAGCGGGCAAGAGAGTAATTAACTAAATCGTTCTTATGCAACTAAATACAAATATTTTATGCATGAGAATGTTGTGAGCAGTCATTTTTATTGATTTGTCATAGAGAAGTAGTAGAAGTTCTTCAAGGAATTGTCAAAGACTTGCAATATATTCGCTGACTTCTTAAACCATCTTTCCATTTAAAAAATGTTCATATAAAAAAACCCTTTTAGTAACTTAGTATATATTTACAAAGTGCTCAAGTACTCAGGTATTCATTTCTGAAGATATTTAGTTACGACTTAGTCGACCATTTAGCTTTTAAGAAGTCCCCATTTAGGGTTTTTAGTAGAATTTTATCGGCCCTGAAAAGCATTGGGAGTTCTTGAATATTTTATTTAAAAGTTTGTGTGTAATTCTACACAGGACGGAAACATAGATAACATAGCCATGTTTTGAAAATTTATCCAAATTTCATGAAAAGAAAAAGTAAAGAAAACGTTTCAGGTAAATTTCGAATAAAGAAAATCTTTCATTAATCATCTTGTAATTCTCGGGTGGGAAGAAAGGAGAAAAGTTCCACAATAATGGTATGTTTCCATGGAAATAAATAAATGAATGAATGAATGAATGAATGAATGAATGAATGCATCAATGTATTCTCTTTCATGCAAAAATGAGACACAAAAACTTTCTTTACCGCAATCTATAAACAAAGTTCTCCGTGTCTTTTGTTGAATATTTGTTTCACACAAATAAAAACCCAAAACATATTAACACGACAGACGTGAAAGTTTCTCAATAACAATTCAAAATAACTTTAGCCAAAAAGAAAAAAAAAAAGAAAGAAAAAAACGAAAAAAATTGAAGTCCTTAGCTAAAATCAAAAGGATAAAACTGACAAAAAAGTTCTCATGAAAGGACAGCATGACAAAAAGGATTTTAAATCTTCTCAAAAAAAAAAAAAGAAGAATAAATAAATAAATAAATAAGTAAGTAAGTAAGTAAGTAAGAAGATTATATACGCGTGTGAGCGGATCTTTTATATCCACCACCCGTATCCTAAGAAAGCCACATTTAACCGATGCCTATAACAATTTCCAATTCCGTCCAAGCCGACAGCTTCATTTTTTCGTAGCCAAGGAAATGTTTAGCACAGACATGACGTATTTAAATATATTTTTATATATACATATATAAGTGTATATATATTCATAATTATACAGTTTAAGGCGTCTCTGACGTCTCCCCCTGGATGCTGCAAACGTTTTGACAAAATGAACGTAACCCCATTCGTCGATGGTGGATATTAGAGAAAAACAAAAAAAAAAAAAAAAAAATGCATCCACTTTTCTTAAAATGAAATGAAAAGGACTTTTTTTTAAATGCCTAAAAAATTTTTAGTCCTTTCAGAAAATTTATTACTCGCACAGGCGTTAGTTGCTGGCTGCTAAATCACCAAAAAGTCTTAAAGTATTTTCCACGTTGTCGGTTTGAACATTAAATGAATGTAACAAAGCCCGGCAATATATCATAACATCAAGACTATGATTAGAAAGGTTCTCTCGTCGAGTTCGCCTTCGTTTTCATTTTCATTTTCGTCTTCGTCTTCATCTTTGCATTTCATAAGTGGACGAGGATAGCATATAATTTATGCATTTCAAGTTTTAGAAAAGAGTTTACGAAGACATTTTTAATTAAAGTCGAAAGCATGGTTTATATGCGAGTATTGAACCTATTTTAACTTTTGCACTTCCTTTTTTTCTGCGGGGGGGGGGGAGTAGTGGAGCAATAATATTTACATTAACTTTAAACCATTATTACAAAATGCAAATCAATTCTTCACGTTCTCAGTGATGAAAAATCGAAAGTTAAGAGTGACTCGTTAAAAATCGACAACAAACCGAATGGGAAAGAGAAAAAGCAAGAAAAAGGAAAAGGAAAAAGGAAAAGGAAAAAACGTTTAAACAATTATCTTCAAAAATGAAGAAAATCCTTTGCGCTACAACAAAAGCAAAAAAACACAAAATGAAATCGAGTCTTATATGCCAGGCAATGGTTTGCAGTTTGTTTTAATTTTATTTTTAAAAGTCTACCAAAAGAAAAGTTCTGCTTTCCTCTCTTGATTATGTTAGTTAAGGTTGACCGAAAAATAAAATGTTCAAAAAATTTCATCATAATGCGATAAAATTCACAATAATTTAACTTTAACTTTAATTAGTTCGTTTCCTTTCTTCTTAAGCCTAAGATGAAGGAGCAAGCAATTCATTCAAGTAAAATGTTCTGTTTATCATCTGTGTATATAGTTAAGAACAAGCGATGCATATCAGCGTCGATAGGTTTGTCATCATGGAAATAATCTTAACAGATGTCTGCTCGAACTATTCCTAATATGATTAAAGTTTGACAGTCGAAATGCATATTTAATGTCCATTAAAATAAGACATTCTTAGAACAAGAACAAGTCGAAATATAGCAAGCATAGTAAGGCAAAAGCGAACCTTAAATAACCTACAGCAGTTTGCCTAATTATACCCTACACCACTGGTGTGGTATGGGGTATATTAAGTTACTCCGATCGTATGTAACACGCAGAAGAGCTTAAGATAAACCCACCTTTTATGATACCGATCGATTCAGAACCATAATCTGAACTGATCTAAGACTGCCTGTTCGTCTGTCCGTCGTGTAAGTCTGTCCATGTTTACGTTGTGTTCAAGCTACAAATCGCAATTTTTGTGACACTTTGATGAAATTTCGTACAATGATGTATTTCGACCTACGGGCGAACGCTAATGAAAATTGTTCCAATTGGTCCGCTTTTACGGCCACTCCGCATATAGGGCCCTCTTCTGAAAAATCGTTATATGGAAAAAATTGCAATTTTCAAAATTTCTCGGCAAAAGTGGCTAAACAGAAATATTTCAGCATTCTAAAGTGGTATGAAAATTTTGGACCGGCTGGGCCAGTTTTTGAACCCCCTCTAATATAAACAAAATTGAAGTTCATGCGACAAAAAGGTACAATTTTCAATGGTTCTTGGCAAAAGTTATATTATAACAGTAAGGTAACATAAAAGATTAACTGTACCAAATTTGGACCATCTCGACCTATTGTTTGAATTCTACCCTAATAAAAATTTTCACGAAAATTTTTCCCTTGTAAAGCAGAAAAGTCTAAGTTTTAATATGTGGCGATGAAAATTTACCCAAATAAGAATTGTTTTAGACAAAGCGGTGTAGGGCATTTAAAGATCGGAGTTGCCCTAGTATAATTTTCTTACTTCTTTGAAAGTTATATTTTGTTTTCATACAAACACTTAACATATTTTCTGTATGAACGTTTAGATGCGAAAGAGTTCAAAGAAAAAATCTAAGTGGTCCCAACTTGGCATGGGACACTGAAACGTCAAATTAGTAACTTATGGACAAAGTTTTACAATAAAATACTAAAAATCACATTTTATGGCGATTTAAAGGCTTATATTATAACTTATATAAAGGTTTATACGACAGTGATTTCGAAAAATGATCCCATCCGATCCAAACTTTCCCCATACTACTATTTTACCGGGCCAAAATATGCGAGCGTATGAAATTTCCCTACAAAGAAATGCTTGAAAGATTGAAAGATGAGATCATTTTATATCAATCGGTGTAATAAAAAGTGGATTCCTGTCAAGTCTTCTTCATTTACGCACAAACATGACATACCCTTATTACTACAAATGTAGAGCAAAAATAAAAAAATCCCGCATATATATAGGGGCAGGTGTCAAAATGCTATCGAAAAATGCTGAAATTTATTACGAACTTCTTTCTAAAAACCACAAATTGTCTTAACTGTAAATAGCGGGCACTATCTGCCACTTACGAGTTTAATGTCTACTCTAAACATCTGCCCGTTTGTCTATACAAAGATAATATGAATATATTTGAAATATATGGACATGTCAAGTACCCGCTCCAAGTCATAGTTCTATCAAATTTTATATAAATATTTGCTCAGAGTTGTTTGTTGCATGTTTTCCATTTACTATCCGGGACATCTTTTTACACTGGTGAAGATAATTTTTTTGTTTTTTATGAAAAAAAGAAAAAACTTACTTCATATGAATTATCTAATAAGTGATAAAATTTCTTTTCAAACATCTATCATTTTCGCACATCTGGACGCACACATTGTCTGCACACTTCATTACGAGAGAAAACCCATAAGCTTATTAGGATGTAATTCTGCTTTGTGAGCCATTTGCTCGAATTTCGCTTTCTCTATAAATCTTGACCCAAGGAAGAACATTACAGTAGGGGAAGGCCGATCATTAAATACCCTATATCACATTGTCTAACACAATTCTTGTTTTTGTCAAAATTATATCTTGTTTCTATATAAAGGCGAAGATATTAAAATGCCGCGTTTACTCATAACGGTCCACATTGACAAAAAGTGAAACGAAACGAAACAATAAATGATTGGAATTTGAAACCGATCGATCGCTGCTTGCCATTTTCGGCGAACGCTCTCGAGAAAAGATTCACTTGAACTTGAACTTGGGTTCAAAGGGGAAACTGAAGCGTATTTTAAAGACGCTAACAAATCGAGAGGCGCTCTATACATTTGAAATGCATTAGATTGATTGTTCCATTCTCGGATCCGAGAGACTACGTTTCTCGAATAGTGTCGCATTTTGAAAAAAAAAAAAAACCCATACACAAGACGAAGTCAGCAAACATCATTTAACTTATTATGTTTAGCTTGTAGTGTTTCATATATATACACGAAGTTTCACGCCTACCTGCACATCCTCAAAATGTAGTGCAGACAGGATGAAAATGAGAAAAAAATAAAAAAGAATTCAATTTAAATAAATGTTCGTGTTGTTCGTTGCTATGCATTTTGTTGAACTAAAAAAAACTTATTAAATAAATTCTTTATATACATATAAGCATTGAATGGAGTTTACGTTTGTACATGTGTATACGTATTTAATGAAGCGCGGCACAGTACACAGTACTTATTCTTACATTTACTCGCGAGAGCAAAAGGTTCAAAATTATATGCTTGATGTACAAAGAAAATCAAATTTATGCCACACAAGAAGGCATCCACTAGATGGATAATTATAAAGTGAACAAATAATGCGAAGCGAAAAAGTACAAATTTCAATATGAAATTAAGTTATTCTGCTGGCTATTAATTTGATAATATTTTGTTTTGTTATCCACATGCGTAGTGCGGCTATAAAATTTAAATTAGAAACAACTAAGAACACTATAGTTGGGCAAGATCGACCCACATTGTCGAACACAATTATTGTTTTTATTATAGAACACAAAAATTGTATCTTGTTATATATCTTGTTATAACGGCATATTTTTCAAGTGCGTGTTCTATGGGAAAGCGGGTCCAAAACGCAACCTAACGTAGTACAAGTTTAATCTTTACATAGGGCAGGATCCAAAAATACGGGTAGATGGTACAAAATTTTGTAGAATACATTCTTTTTTTGCTATCATGGGACAATTTTCGTCACCACATATTAAAAGTTAGACTTCTCTGCTCTACAACGGCTCAATCTTCGTTAAAACCTTTATTACGGTAGGGTGCAAATAATAGGCCGGGATAGTCCAAACTTGGTACAGTCAGTTGTTTTATTACGACTACGAAGCATTGAAAATTGTACGTTTTTGTCGCATGTGAACTTCAGTTTTCATTATATGAGAAGGGGTTCAAAAGTTGTCCCAGCCGGTCTCAATTTAGAATGTCGAAATATTACTGTTTAGCCACTTTTGCCGAGAAATTTTGAAAATTGCAATTTTGTTCGTTACATGGAGAGTGGTCGAAAAAATGGATCGATCCAAACCCTCGTCCCTAGGTGAGAATACGTTACTGTACTAAATTTCATCAAAACATTTCAAAAATTGCGACTTGTAGCTTGAACCACACGACATTAACATGAACAGATATCGGATGGACACACGAACAGGCAGACTTAGATCAATTCAGACTATGATTCTTAATCGATCGGTATAATAAAAGATGGATCCATCTTAAGCGCTTCTCTGTGTTACATACGCACGCACTAACTTAATATACCCCGCACCACAAGTGGCGTAGGGTGTAATGAAAATTGAAATAATCGAGTGAGTGACGTTTGACATTTTCTTCAACAGACGGTGAGAATTTAACTTTAATTCAAATGTCGATAGCAAGAAAGCACTGAGGGAACTACTCTCTGCTCGCTTCGTTCAAATCAAAAATTATAATAATTTTAATAATAAAGTGAAAGGGAAACGGGGCATTCCCTTATATCTGAAGGCACGTACACGTATACTTTTCTTTCGGTCAATTTTTTCCAACTTTTTCCAACTAATTTTCTCCTTTTTTTTTTTTTTTTGCATGTCCTTCCCTTCGTTTTCATATTCATTTTGCCGAAAATATAAAAAAGAAGCGAAAGTCATCGCATTATGTCTCTTCAATAAGCCTTTTAACTTTGAGTTCGTTTTTAATGCGTTCCATCACTTTGCTTTGCTCGCCCTCACGCCAAATACGCACACACATAAACATTTATGCACAGGATAATTGTCTTCACTCTCATGTCTCGGAACAATTGTTATTTGGTAAAATTTGCCATTATTCTTAGCACTTAAGTTTCCCTTCAACCTACACACGCACGAATACATTTGCGAAGCATAAAAAAAAACATAAGACAAGAAAAGTTATATTCCACGTCTTTCGTACGTTCTGTTCACTTCTTTCAACCACAACTGCATTGAATTGAAAGAGAAAGCGTTGACATTGCTAATGAAAAGCCGAACAAAATGCGAAAATAGCTCGTCTGCACATTCATTATAAGTCAATCATTATTGATCTAAAGCACGCTGTGATTATATAAAAAAATTGCGAAGTTAGGGAATCAACATATTTAAGGGAAATTTAAATTGAAGTAAACAATAAAATTTTTTGATTCTTATCTCATTGTAAGCAGATAATAGCCGACTAATAAGAGCATTACACACTTTCACTTTTCGGCAGATTCTGCATTTAAGAGAGGTCTTGGCATAGACCTCATTATTCCTTACATATTTTCGGCAACAAATATTAAATATTAGAGTTCGAGCTCTCGGCAACAATGCCTATATGGGGCGTCATCCTGAAATTAAATCTATTTGGCTCAAATTGGTCACAATTACCTTTGATGGCAACTAAAAATTCTAAACCAATTTTGATGACGAAATACTGAGCTTACGGTTCGCAGGACCCGTTATATGAAAGGGGACTAAAAAAATTAGCTCAGCCACCACCATACCGGTACTCCGTGATTTTGATTGTCGAGAGCTTTTGAAAATTTGCAAAATTTTCTCATACACCGACTTTCTCGATATATTAGGAGTTACCCGAATCCAAATCATTTTCAATAAGGTTCGTGTTTGGCATAAACTATGTTAGGGTACAAAACTATACAAAATATTTGGAAAATTGCAACCTCTAAATTGCGCTTAAGATGGAAACGGATGGTGAAAACGTCCTTCACAGCTCAAGACTTTTGTCGTAATTACATGCCACCATAGGATTAGATTTTACGTTTGTATGCTTAGAACAGTTTAAAAAAAGTAAAATAACTGTTCTTTTAAAGCGGCCATTGGCTTCAGGGAATTACTTCGGCTGTTAGCTACGTGCGCACCGATTAAACATACTCTGCGTACCAACTGCCATAGATGGTTTTAAGGAAAAATTTCGAACAAAAACCGACGAATCTTTTGCGAAATTGGTTTTTTTCTTTTTTTTCTTAATTTTCAGAGAAATATTCGAACTTTTTTATTTGCCTAATTTCTGGCCATACATTTTTGTGTTGAAAATGCAAATCCCCATTTTCGAGATATTTCGATGAAACTTCTATCACCGGCATGTTTCGGCTCAGCAAGAAATCCTAGTGATAAGATCGGGTTATTTTCACGACTATTGCCTACGTAACGCTCTATTCAAAAAAAAAGAAAAAAAAAATTCTTATAAGGAAATCGTTTGTGTCTGGCAACCAAGCTTCTGATACCTAAAGATTCAATATATTCTAGATAATCTCTTAGTTGCAAAGACAGATTCACTTGGCCTCTCATGCTAAAGAAAAACATACCGCGTCTTCTTCATACTACATGTAGTATATACGAAATAAAGTGGAGGGAAATGTGCTCGAAGATGGCTGATGGAAATAAAAATATTTAAAATCGGATATCATTCATTAAGTAATTAAATAATATCTTGTCAGGATGGACAATTAATGTTGTAATATTAGGATTAGCGACGACCAAACCTCAAGGCATACGTCCCGCATATTGAAAGATTCGCAAAACATCACGTAACCAAATTTTGTAAACTTAACTTAAACTTAATCTTGTTCGTCCCGCACACGGTCATTTTCAAAGGCCATCAATCTGTTTACGTGTGCCACCTTAACTATAGCCCGGCCTTCGGATCAGATTCTGGATTCTGTCAATTCTCCTCTTAATAAATTTATACTGACCTTATACACTAGATAGCGAATTTGTTGACAGTCTGTCACCACAGGGTGGGTTACACAGTTGTACTAGGTTTCAAAGCTAGCTTTCCAATCATTTCCTATCGCCTGTTGTTATTCTTGCTTTCGTTCATTACTTTTCGGTGTCATTAATTGTTGTTGCTGTTCTCTTTGCTCTTGTTCTTCAATTTCTTATATCTTTGAGCAGCTTTGTTGCGTCTCTCATCGGTTGTAGTTGTATCTTCTTCTCTTTCACGATTGCCCGTCGAATGGGTTCCATAAAAGTTGCCTTAGCAACCCTCTAAGAAAGGACCCTCCTTCTCTTTCTAAAGTTGTTCCCGGAGTCAATACTGCAGCATTTCCTTTTTATTACGTTTGCCGCCAATTGCCGTTACGTTCCTTTCTCTCATATCGTCTTAGAGCTGTTACACTGTTAGACCTTCTCATTTCACCAAACTTTTCGTTATGAATCACAATTTCACTTCTAACACCAGTGTAACGTAACCCACCTATCGTGCGCTTACGTTATTTATGCAAATGATTTTTGAGATTAAGTTCGTGCCACGAGATCTATTTACAATTTATTTACAGGAACTTTATACGAATCTTCTTTTATTTCTCTTTCTTGTCTTGTCCGTTCGATTATCGCAAGTCAACTCCCTTGACTCGACTCTCTCGGCTCACTTTCGACTAACTTTGCCTTCCGCAAATATTCTACTTATATATATATATATATACCCTTTTATAAGTAAGTTACCATTACCTAAATTTATCTCGACATTTTTTTTTAATCCATAAATCCGTTAAGTCCTTTGCTCAGTAAATTGTCTGCAAATTGTTGCTAATCTTTTAGCCGCCCGCAGACATATATGTGTACTTGATTTTCCCGTTCTTTAAAATTTCGTAACTTGGAAAATCGATTAATTTTCATGAAAACTCAAATCATCATATGTGGAAAAGAGTTGGACTTTATACGTTGATATATCATTACTCGGATGCGATAACTTAGTGGTTAAAAAACAAAAAAAAAAAGATTTGAAGATGGCAGCAAAAAGGCAACAACAGTTGAGAGATTGAATATCAGTATAACGAAACTTTTAAAGTTCGTTATGTACTCACAAAAAAAAAAACAAATAAGAGCATTGTAGTCGGGCATGGCCGACCATAAATACCCTATGCCACGTTGTCAGGCATATTTTTCATGTGCGTATATGCAGGGAAGCGGGTCCAAAACGCTACCTAATGTAATACAAATTTAATCCTTATATAGGGTAAAATTCAAAAATAGGCGTGGGTGGTCCAAATTTCGTAGGGTTCATTACTATTATGGATCAATTTTCATCGCCACATATTAAAACGTAGACTTTTCTGCACTACAAAGGATCAATTATCGCGAAAGTTCTTACTAGAATAGGATTCAAACAATAGGCCGAAATGGTCCAAATGTGGTGCAATTAATTTTTTATGTTATATTACTATTATGATATAACTTTCGCCATGAAGCATTGAAAATTATACCTTTTTGTCGCATGAACTTCAATTTTCGTTATATGAGAGGAGGTTCAAAAATTGGCCCAGCCGGTCCAAAGTTTTCATACCACTTTAGAATGCTGAAATATTTCTGTTTAGCCACTTTTGCCGAGAAATTTTGAAAATTGCAATTTTTTCCATATAACGATTTTTCAGAAGAGGGCCCTATATGCGGAGTGGCCGTAAAAGCGGACCAATTGGAACAATTTTCATTAGCGTTCGCCCGTGGGTCAAAATACATCACTGCACAAAATTTCATCAAAATATCTCGAAATTGCAATTTGTAGCTTGAACACAGCGTTAACATGAACAGACGGAATCGGACGGATAGACGAACAGGCAGACTTGGATCAATTCAGATTATGATTCTGAATCGGTCGGTATAATAAAAGATGAGTCTATCTTAAGCCCTTCTGCGTGTTACATACGCCCGCCTTAACTTAATATATAATACCACAAGTGGTGTAGGGTATAGAGACGGAGACTATTTATCAATTTCAAAAAATGTAGAAAACTTTCCACATTTATATGGAAACTGTGCCATCAATTACAGATCCTTTTCCTTTGGCTTGTTGTTTTTGCTGTTTGTTACTCTGTTTTTAAATGGAAGAGATTTTGTTTTAAGCAAAAAAAATTTAGAAAATATTTCCTGTCAACTTGAAATGTGTCAGAATAAGTTAATCGCGCAATAATTCCCTGTTTCCATGATATAGTTAAACATTCATTTTGTTAATGTAAGTGCACGTGTACGGCAGTCGAAGCAACATTGACAACTCTCAGTAGATGTTGAAAAATGTTGTGCGGAGAACGAACAACATATAACAAAACACTTACACTACCATGCCAAGTGAAATATTAATGCGTAAATATGTAAAAAAAAATGTATATTGCATGGCTAATATTACGAAAAAAAGGAAAAACCTTTCTTTTTTTTGTCCAAAAAAAAAAAATTTCTTAAAAGTAATTGAATGCGAAAAGCTCAAGTGAAAGAAAACTGATAGTGTTTTATGCTAACCAGTAACGAAAATAGTGAACAACAATCCGCACTGTTTGTCTGCTTTCGTGTTTTTCGTTTGTCTTTTACTCGCATACTCGCACTGCTGCGCCCACGTCCGACAACCTCAAACAACGCTAATCTATTTGATGCGATGGCAGTAAATATATTGAATACCAGCAGACGCTTTATAATCGAGTCAATCGATATTGACGTAAAGCGCTTAAAAATAAATGTATTCCGCTTATTAGAAGCATTTGCTGAAGTGTTTCTCCTCACGGATATGTTTACTTAAAATGTCATAAACTGTTTAAAGAGTTCGTGTTGTTGTTGTTGTTGTAATTGCATTTATTTCAATTTCAATTTCAATTTATATCTCTAAAGATCGATGTATTTACCGCAAAAGCAAAGATGAAAACGAAAATGAATATAAAAAAATTTTTTCATTTAGAAGAACTTTTCAATGAACTTAAAGGCGCTTCTAGAGAGCACACGACTCGATTCATTTAACTTAAAGATACTTTTCTAGATTCAAGAGTGAAAAATTATGAATTTTCTATCAGTATTTTTTTTTTTTTTTTAAGTGTAGATGCTCGTTATCCTATACGTACTTTGTTCTTGACGATTAAATTACGATTTGTTTTTTTTTTTTAATCATAATTTTCATTACATAACGGGAAAGTTATCGTTGCTTTATAAAATACATAAATGCAAAATTTGCCTTCACACCCATCTGTCATCTAATACAATAATAAGTGCGCGTACAGTGTGCTCTGGCTTTACATTCATAAGCAATTCACTTTACGCAACGATATCAATTACTCGATACTCGATTCAAGAGTTAAAAGATGCGCTAATATATGCAATTTTATTTATGTAGGACGACCGGTTAAAAGAAGCGAATATATTCGTTTTGTGAAAACGTTTGCAACATGCAGAACGAAGCTTCACGGACTTTATCAAGTACATATATATATATATATATATATGTATATTGTTTTGATTAGTGTTAAATTCTAGAACCGATTTCGTCATGCTTATACGCTTGTCTGTCACCCCACCCTCTCTCACGCAAATATGAACATAACGTCTTCAAATTTGGTAGAAAAGTCAAATTAAAATTTTCAAAGTACACGCCCGCAAGCACAGTGTAAGCTCAGAACACCTCTGTTCTTGGAAACAAAAAAATTGAGCCTTATGCTCATTACTCCGCAACTACTATAAATATAACGAGAAATATTTCCGCATTCACTCTATGTCTATACCAAAAAAGAAAAAAAAAATAGGGAAAAGTCGGCCACGCCTATTCAATCGTGTAGAGTAAACGCATTCTTTTTTCTTGCTTTTATTTAAGGATTTTCGATTTATTTATTTATTTTTTTCTTTTTTTTTTAACTAAGCGTAGCGGATAGGCGAGGTTCGACCGCAATCGAATATAATTTTCTTACTTGTTTTTCATTATTGTTATTATTTTTTAATACCAATAACTGAAATACTTTATTGTGCAATATTGAATTTCAACACTTATGGGCAGAACCAGAGACAATTAAATGACAAGATGGTTCAACATTTTGTTTAAAAGTCAAACTAGACGATTATTCCGGATTATTGTTTGTGTCTCTGTTATCAACAACGGCAGTAACGTTATTAATTAACAGAAATTTGATCACTTTCCTTTTTCATTCTCATTATGAATATGGCTATAGATCGTGTTAATAATTTCTTAATATGACGTCATATTCTCTCAAACAATTACAAAGCAGAAACCTATACAAGTCCCATGGTTTTAAGTGAATATGCGCTATGGCTTACTTTGCAGGTGTAATATGACGTCACATTAAAAAATTATTAACAAAATCTTTAGTCATATTGATAACGAGAATGCAATGAAGAGCATATCAGTCAAATTGCACAACTAACTACCGTTATTGATAATAGAAACACAGCAAGTCCGTAATAATCTCCTAGTTTGAAAAATGTTGGCCCTTCTTGTCATTTAGTTGTCTCTGGGCAGGACGAACAGAATATATATGAATATCATATCAATTCATTACGGACCTTGTATTCAATGCAGATAACCGAGTTAATCCTTACTATTTAAAACTTTGTACGTTGTATTTAATTGGCAATTAATCGGAAAAATGTTCGCGTATACAAGCATTTATATATGTATATATATATTATATATTAACAAGTAGGGAAATTATATTCGGTCGCGACTACATTTTTTACACACTTCGCTGTTATCCTAAAGAACTAAAGTTTCATGCTCTATAATCTGGAGTGGGCGCGGCTGCTTTTTTCCATTTTTAAAATAAAAGTTTTTATTGCATAGGCGTGTGGGCGTTGTAGGCGTGCGCTTTGAGAAGTTTAGATCACTTCCAAGTTAGGAGGGAAGGATGGTTACCGTACATGCTACACAGCTGGGTAGACGGACAGATGGACAGATGGACAGATGGACATCTTTATGTGTATATCAATTTTAAAAATCGCCAAGAATTTATACATTTTATGAAGTTCTTCGAAAAACTTCAGATGTTTTTTTTCTTCTAAAATTGACTCGAAAACCGACTATAAAATTAAAAAAAATTTTTTTTTTTTTTTTTGATGAAAAGAAACATTCAATAAAAACGCTTCTTGCAAAGCTGTAGTTAAAATTTCAAAAGAATGAGATGAAAAATGAAAGCACCACTGGTACCGCAAGCTCGAAGAACGTGATTCCGCATGAAACGCGAACTAAAGTTTCCGAAAACAGTAACGCACACATACAAAAGTATATTCAGTAAATCGGCTCTTTAGCTCATTTAAAATGTAAGTCCATCTTATAATAATAATTCTTCAATAGTTGAGAAATCATTTAAACCAATTACAAGAAGGAGAAATAAAAGTCAAAAGGTAATATTAGGTCCCGGAAAACGAATTGGGCAATCGTTACTATGTTCCATTCAAAGAAGAAAATGATTTTAAAGCAACTTAAGTTGTACGGATGAGAGCGATTGACTTAGAAGTGTGTGCGAAGGATTCTTGTGAAATCAATAGCAGGACAAAAGGACGTTCATATTCTTTGCTAGTTATAACATAGCCCAGCAGATAAGAAACGCAACCGTCAAGTTGGGACATCCCCGTTCAGTTCTCATTGTGGTAAACCATGCTTTAAATATGATTGGTGTGTAAACGGGGCATAGTGAATTTTCGACCAGTATTTGGCCTGTCGATCAACGGTACTACATATACAGCTGATAGGCGTAAGTGCTAGTACTCATCCTACTTTTAGTCCTAGAATTTATTCTCTTTTTCTAAACAACATTGAAAAGAAAAAAACGCAATTTCGATACTCTATATAGAAAATTGGATGGGCAGGCCGGTATACCGAATAAATGGGGAAATTTTTATCGTTGCATCTGTTGTAGCATAATTTTTATTTTGCTTTTGAAAACAAAGCTGTTCTCACCTTATGCTGTGCTGTGCTATGCCATGTTCTCTGATCATTTTAGTCCATTTTCACTAATAACCAGCGTGCAAGGAAGAAGAATGTCTATCGCAGAGATCAAGAATATATATATACGCTTTATAGGGCCTCCAAAGCTTTCTTCTGAACGTTCCCAAATATTAGGAGAAAAACAATCGGTCTTCAATCATTCGCTGGATCGTATAAAAATGCTCCGTAATTCATATATGAATTTACTTTTTATATATTTTTCTGTATTAATGCCTCGATTACTTTTATTGGAATTTGAACGCCATCTACTGGTAAATTATTAAATAAAAGCTTTAAGCGATAAAAGCTTAAATATAACTTAGCGGGCAAAAGACTGCTCTCTGTCTTACTCAGTTTCTCTTAATGTGAATTTGATTTTTAAAATTGTCAATTAATTTGAATATTTTAACATGAAAAGGAAATCTTTCGATCCTGATGAAAGGGAAATTTCTTTCTTTCAATCAATGTATCAGGAAATTCTCTCTATTAAGTTCGCATTCTTTTACATTCAAAAAAAAAAAGGTTGCGTTCAATCGTTTATTTAAAAACATTTTTTATCTCTGCCGAAGGATTTTGTTGCTCCAACTATTTGCCAAAGCAGAGTATCATTCCTTAATGAATATGTTTTTGTAACGGTACAATGTTTTTTCAAAAAGATTTCTGCCCTCTAATTGAGAGCATAAAAGTTTCTTGTTTTTTTGCCCTTTCTTTGTACTCGTTCTCTATACTTTTCTAATACTTATGTATATTATTTTCTCATCGGTTTGTTCTTTTCTGTTCGAAATTGTTGTTAATGATTATCAAAGAATGATTAGCAAGGAAATTATCCGTAAACACACTTACCTGTTTTTGTAGAGTGTCTGCTAACTCTTCCATATATTCTTTACGCTCGAAACGTTCAAATTTAAAACTGTTCGAACGATATAACTCATTGTCCTCGCGACGACGATTCCGACACAAACGTCGAGTGATAATATTCCCGCCGCTGCCGCTGCTACTGGCCACAGAAAGTAGCGTTGAAAAAACGAGGGAAAGAAGGAAGAGAATAAATTTATTTAGGCTTAAAATGATTTAAAAGAAATATTAAATGAAAAGCCAAATATTTTCACATATATTACACATATATATATATATATATATATATATAATGAAACAGGTCCGACGCCAATTATAGTAATTGAAGATTCATTGAAAACATCAAGATCTGGGCAGAGAATTCCGAATTAAATTCTGTCATAATTTTAATTAAAATCAAACAAACTTAACTTCTTTTAATATGAATGGTAGAAATATTCTTTTTCTCCCCAATTATATTCCATTTCGTATTATGGAAAATTTTCATATAGAGGGTGGAAATGTTTGCCAGTTTGTTGAATGTTTTGTTTGAATTCTTTTCCTATTCAAATTGCAGTTGAAAAGCAGGTGTGTATAGAGGTGAGCGCGTGTATGTGTGTGTGTGTGTGTGTTACATGTATATATATATATAGTGTTAAAGCCTGCACCATAAAAATTCTCACGTTTTTTTTTTTCACTTATGTCCTTATAAAAGTGTACATTTATATATGTGTATCTGTCTACAGTGGGTCTGTGTATGTATGTCCGTGCTTAATAAGTGTACTCGTACATATTTATACACATATCTGGTAAGGGATCATATATACGTGCATTATTCATAAAAAGAGAATAGAAAGTTGTTGCTTAACCTCATTTTTCGGTGTGAAGCTTCATTAATGCTTTACATTGCTATATAGTTTGCTTTTTATTTCTGTTTTCTGCTTTATTCCACCTACAAACCCTATTTTTATTCCTTAATTTATGTTTTCTATGGTTGTTGGGTAAATAAACCACATGTGGGTAACTTCATAACATTAATGAAACAATTTCTTCCACGATTGCATTGCAATCAACAGTTTATGAAATTCAAAAAAACGAAGAAGAAGAAGAAAAAATGCCACTTAAGCTCGTTAATAAGTTTTCAAAACCCTAGATCACCGTTACAAACGATTGTCAAATTTTCTTTGTCCCGTTAGCCGGGAACCCCTTCAAGTAGGGAAATCTTCTACATCATAAAGCTTTTAACAGCGGAATACATCGCTTCATTGTGCAATTTTTACTATAAAGTGATCTCAATAATGTACATATGTATTTTCTTTCTTAAGTACGAGCGAGTCAATTAAGCAAACGCGTTCATCCGTTCAATCGACATTTTCTACGCCAATGGCAATATTTTTTAAATGCGAATCTTTTCAATGCATACTTACAGGCGAATGGTTTTTCATTTTACTCTGCGGCTGACCACAGTCTAGGACCATTGCCAGCCAAGATTTCAACTTTTCTTACCCATTTTTAAATCGTTAGATTTTCAACGACAGGTAAGGAACGGACGTTACAGTTTGATAAAAATGATTTAAAAGCAGAGATGTTTGGTATAAAGCAAATTGAATTACGATCAAAATACAATCCAGAAACGTTACTTTGCAATAGTTATGAACAAAAGACAATCCAGAAACGTTACCTTGCATGAGTTATGATCAAAACACAATCCAGAAACGTTGCCTTGCAAAAAATTTAGAAAACGGATAAAGCAATCTTAGATATCTTTGACTTTACTACTTGATATATGTTTTGTATTGCCCTTGGGGAAATAAATCGCATCTGTGTTAGTTCATCACATTTTAAGTTGAAATCGAATTGAATTGAATTAAATCGAAACGGAATTGAAATTATATAATGAATTGCAAGTTGGTGTCGAAGCATTCATTCCATTTATTTATTTATATCCCGTTAGTAGTAATGTAAATGTCTTTAGTATGCATTTCAAGCCTGTTATGATTTATTTTCGACTTCTCCAGTTCCCGGATAATGAAGACCACATATATACTTTACATATAGGTAGGTGTAAGTGATTGTGGATGTACATGAAATGAGTGAATTTGTGATGTTTATTTAAAAGTGAGAAAAATATCAGAACATAAGCATAGCATAGGAATCGGAACAAAGGGATAAACAACAAATAAAAGATAAATGTCAACGTTTTTGCATCTCACCCCAGTTAACTAAGCATAGGGATTCTATCATGAAAGAGAAATATTCCAAAGGAGATGAAATCTAAAAGTTGTTACCACACACGTTATCGTAGATAGCAAACACCAGAAGCTAGCAAACAAATAAACATTCAAACAAAGTGAAAAAATATACGGGATACTAGCAGTCCGGTGCAAGAGTTCAAGAAAAATCGTTCACAGCATTTTTATGCTTTAATGGTCAACAATATGCAGAAGGGATACGAAAGCAATAAAAGAGAGGATAGAAAAAACTATGTGGCAGAATTTTGCAACACTTAACTATTAAATGAATGAAACCCGTTTGTGGTTACTTTTGTGTGCGTTTTGCGCGGCCAGGTATAAAGGGAAGAGCAAGTGGAAGGAAAAATTAGAACCAAAAATATGACACAAAATAAAGGGCTCTTCAGTTCTACAGCTACAAGCTTATAAAAAATTTTTAATATTTGGAACGAACACAACGATAAACAATATCAACGTTAAAGGTCTTAAAAAAATATATATTTATATATGTATATATAAAGGTATATATATTAATAAATACAAGCAAGGGCTTCTTCCTGCCAGCAAGCTTTTGTTTAACAAGCGAATCGCATTCAATACCTCCTCGCTATGCATATGTATTAAAGCGAGGGATAGCTGACAACAAGAGAATGCTGACAACAATGTGTTATAGACACTTTTGATAAACAAGGCAGCCAGAGAGACGAGATGGATTTTATATAAGTTAAGAGGAAAAAAGTAAAAGTTAAAAATAAATATAAAAATACAAATGGAAATGAAAACGAAAAGCCTAAGGCTTCAGCCAATTTGCGTGTTTTTGTTTAGTTTTTCTCCCTCAATCCGCCCCGTCTATCCGACTTTCTTTTACGCAACCTTTTTCCAACTTCTATATCAAATGAAAACAACAAAAACTTACCCGCATGGCTTGCAATGAGTCATCTGTAAATCCCAGTTCAAGTGAAAGTTAAACATACGCAACTTAGCGACAGCGCGCTGACGTAAAGAAATATCGGGTGCCGTTGCAGTTGTGGCAGTCGCTGCCATAGACGGTACTGTCGCATTTGCACTATTGGCTGTTGTCGCCACTGTAGGGTTATTGCCCACAGTAGGGTTACTAGTTAAAACTTCACGTCCACTATTGGGATTAGGATACATCATAACCGTGCCACAAGGCGCTGAATTTGCCATCATCATGTGTGAGTTACGCGACGAACGATGATGATAACGATGATGACTATTCGTTAAAACTTCTGCCGATTCTTTTATTGTGTAAAAACCGCCAGAAGAACTGTGGAATTCGAGAAGCGATTTATTTATGCTACTTGCGATATACATGCACTTAAACCTACTTTCAATAACTTACTTATATACTATTACTGTACTTAGTAAAGAACAGCACGAGTATGATCACACATGCATAAATAATGATCATATAATGTGCATGTATTCATACCCATCTATTTACAATTATTTGAAATATAGTTGAAAGCGCTCTTACGATAAGATTCGTTCGTTTGGGCCACGGAATGATTGCAGGGCTTTCCTGACTTTGTTCGTTTAATAATATCCGACAATTGTTCACATCTGCGAAATTGTGGGCAATTGTGATTTCAGATGAACGTGAGAAAAAACTCAGTTCCTACTACGACAACAGATACAATGTTTGAAAAAAAAAAAAAACAAAAAAAAAATCAATCAATTTTTGCTATTTTTGTCTAATTTTCCGGCGTGTACAGGAAGTTTGATTCGTTTTTTGTTTCTTGTTTCTTTTCCTTATTTTTTGTCTTTTTTTTTTTTTTTTTTTTTTGTTTTTAAATTCGGTTGCGGTTTTTGTAACCAATTAATTGTAAATTTTAATATCTATGCGAAAATTCCCTAAAGCAAACTAAACGAGAAATCGATTGAATCAAATGAAATATCTGACCATGTGTAAATATATATGCAAAATGTTACCATGATCTTCTCTTTGTTTATTGCCATAAAACACAACAACACAATATGATAACGAATGCTTTCATTTGAATGGTTTCCATTTAACCTTAAACCATTCGACTATCAGCTATCAGTTAGTATCCTTAACAACGTAAACAGAGAGAAATTTGTTATGCAGTCTGGGTACTTCGGGGACACGCAAGAACTGACTTTGAACAAAAATCCATTAAGCATATAATAAGTCAATAATGAATTCATTTGATGAAAGTTTGTTTTAACGATTGCCGTTTACTTCATTGAAATTTTCTTTTAGATTAGTTTGCTTTATTTATCACTCTCTAAACGTAATTAACGGTTGAGATAATGCTTCATCAACAATGTTAAAAAGTACTTACGACATGTTGTCTCCTCCGCCGCCCACACAACTCATACCAGTACGTCGTGGACGTGATTTACGACGTCTACGTCGACGACGTTCAGCCGAAGCGGAACGTGGTTGCAGCACATGCTGACTTAGGGACTTGCGAAATTGTGTCGTTGACGCACCGGCCGCAGTAATGCCGCCTGCTGCCATTCCCTCGTTATTATCATAGCCGGCTACCATTACTGAACTTGCGATAGTTGAACCGCTATTCATCAACTTAAGCGGCGGCATTTGGCCACTGGTCGCCAAACGGCGGCCAGTCGCTGAACTGGAACCGGCCACCGCGAGTACTATCTGAGGATCACCAAAACCGCCAGCCGAACTCACTGTATCAGTGGGATTGCTCTGGTTCTTCGTAGAACGACTGCCACCAAAGCTAACTTTACGCCACATACGCTCCATTTTGCTTATTTGCGTTATTTGTGAGCTTAATCAGGATAGTGTTGGGCAATTTATAACTAACTACGACTTTTAGTTAACTTTTCGTAAAATACATCTTGGAAGCTTAGTTGTTTTCGTCAAGGAACTATCGTGGGGCATATATGTACAATTACACGGGAAACTTTCGCTAAACTTTTCTCTCGAAAAGACTTGTTTAACTCTGAGATAAGTAATATAATACCGACATAACAAACAAGTATAAGGGTTTTCGTTTGATAGCATAAGACGGATTAGTTAAAGATTAAAATGCGATGGTAATGGTGGTGGTGTCTTACTCTCCTGTAACGACGATATTGTGAACATTTGGGTTGTTCGCATGTGATTCTTATTATTATAGCATTGTACTCGTTGGTAGTTTCATTTTTTTTAAATAATAAAATCCATTGACTATGGCTTACATGTTCACATGTGCATACTTAGTGGCGTGTGTTTATATGTATATATATATATATATATATATATATATATATATATATATATATA
>CCAG010002767.1:0-18482 GCA_001077435.1 Glossina morsitans morsitans
AGTACGACAAACCAAACATGTGTGCATGAGCATGAGAACAAACGATGGCATATGAAAAATCGACCGCTGTGCCAATATGCGTACATATAGCAAAAAAGTAAATACATATGAGTTTACTTTTTCAGTTTATGAATAAGTAGAGAAAATCTCAAAATGCAACTCTATCCAAATAAAAACAAAAAACAAATAAAGAAGCAAAAATGCAACAAAATAATAATATCGTTATTCCTGACGCAATAAAGTAGAAAAGCGCTTGCCGTCTTTTTATCAAAACTCAAACAATTTTTTCATTATGGTATAGAGTGTCATAAGTTTTTTACGATTGTGCGTAACATGAGTATTACTTCAGATGTACACACCTTTCTATATATCAATCGATTCGGAACCATTTTGTGAATTGATTTAAGCTTGCCTGCGTGTCTGTCTGTCCGCCTAATGTGTGCCCGTGTAGTTTGTGTCTAGCCAACAGCTTGCAATTTTTCAGATGTTTTGACGAAACTCGTTACAACGACATGTTTAGGCTTGAATATGAACCATATTGAAAAATGTACTGCATCGGACCATTCTTGCGACTATTGTTCGTACGTATTATTTGAAAAAATTGCTCCATAACAGAAATTTGAAATAAAAATTAATTTTACGAAATTTGGAAGAATTAGACAAAATTTTTTGGATTCCATCCCTTTGTGGTATTTTATCACATTTTACGTGGCTTGTTTAAAAATCTGTCTTTCCCAGCTATAATGTTTTTACTTGCTTTTTCATATGTTTACAATGTGTCCAATAAATAGTTACACAACCATTTAGAAAGTTAAGGTAAATAAGTGGCAACAGGAGTTCTTACCTTCTATTCCCAGAACCAAAGTATAAGGGTATGTTCGTTTTGTGAAAACGCTCGCAATACACAGAAGCAAGCTTTAAAGACGCCATGCAGAATGTATATTTTTGATCAGAATCAAATTTCTATTCCTTAGACCATCTCGCTCTCCATCTATCTCTTTGCGCAATGTCTTTGGTAAACAGTCCCCTGGCCACAAAAATTAAGATATCGGCTTCAGATTTAGCAGAAACGTTGGAAGTTCATGAAAAAGAGCCAAATCGGTCAAAGGACATATCTACAGCGGCACGTAAAGGCCCTCTCACTTCGTTTTCCTAAAAGAAGAAAAATTCGTTTTTTGCTCATTGCTCAAAAAATAAAGCTGATAAACTTTGTGCGTATATTTTACGGGAAATGTTATGGTACTTGCACAAAAACAGAAAAAATTGCTCACCGGTGCCGAATTCGGAACGCACCCAAGTAACTCCGTCTGTCCGTTTTCCAAATTATGTGGAATCGGTGGTAAGCCCTCTCTTGTTTGCAAAATTAAAAATATCGCCATAAAGCTCAGGGAAACAATCGGAAAATAGCCCAAATCGGCCGATGGACACGCCTACAATACAACAGCAATTGAGAAGATCTTTGTAGTTCGTGTTTCTTGTTTGTGTCTCATCGCGTCATTCAGTAGTTTTCCAGTCTGACACATACACATCAACACTGTTGAGAAACGCCTATCATTTCTGATTACTGCCAGCCTTCAAACGAAATATGTCAAAATTTTATGATACTCCGTCCATCACTTGTTGCAATGAAAGTACTTCTTCGGTCGCTTTAGACAGTTTTTGACGGTTGCTGCCCACGCAACTGGCTGCCGATTTGATGCTGAAATATAATGATGAATCCATGTTTCGTTAATTGAGCGCCCAAACAGCGTCAAGCAGCGCTCTTCATCACCAACACGCGAAAAAACAGCGCGCCCACTTGGAACAGAACTTTTTCGTGGAAAAATGTTCATAAAAAATGGTAATTACACGAGCATGTGGTATCTTTAAGCTAACGGCTATCTCAGGTAACATGAGTTTTTGGTCTTCCAAAATAATTTAGTTCAACTTTTTTTTTATGTTTTCTAGAACAACTTTTGAATTCAGATGATGATGAGCGTTTAGCCGGTGTTTAAAATTAGCAAACTACCCTCAAAAAAATGTACTTTTTCGATAGACAGTGTGAGAAGCATTAGAATAATTAAATAGTAAAAACCAGAGGACTGACCAGAGCAAATGATGAAAAGCAACCAGACTTGTTTTAAAGATCGATTATAAGCTACTTTTCGAAAAGGTGTCCTTTCAAGTCAAAACAACTCACTTAAATGTTCGCATATTTTTAATAAATATCAAATAGCAAGACGGCTTTTCGCCTCTTTCAGTTTTTCATTTCTAATTGTTTAACTAATAGATAGGAAATTATATTATTTTAAGAATGGAAAAATAATTTAATTTATATTTGATATGTTGGCATAAATGTGTTGGTAAAAAAGCTGCTGTTAATGTATTTAATGAATGAATGCAAAAACACTACAAATAAAGTAATATATTGACTGTGTCGATTCGAAAAGCAATTTATGCAGCACTGAACAAGGGGAAAATACAAAAAAAAAAAAAAAGAAAAAAGAAATTGAAAAATTTATTTATACTAACAAAGTTTTCTTTTTATACGGCTTTCCTTTGTGGTCTTTTTATTTCTTCTTATATATCCTTCATCCTTTTAATTCTGTTTTTTTTTTTGCGTTTTTTGTCAACTTGAATCGAAAAAATTGTTGAAGCAGTTCTCGTAAATAGTACTTAATAGTTAATACACAAGTGTAGCTTAAGTAATGTCATGGCAACTATATTTAATCTATTTTAACTTCAACATAAAGAACATTAACACGATGAAATCATGAAAGCAAAAGAAAAAAATCGCTTGCACTAAAAATATCATCAAAAACAGACAATGGCTTTAAAAAGAGGAAAAAGTTGGTCAAGTTTCCATACTATACACGGAGCTTTACAAAATTATCGATCGAAGATAAGCAGTGTAGACTTCGATAAATAAAGCCCTAGGAACGAGTGTAAATTTACAATCGAATTTGAAACGAATCTTATTTCGATGAAAAGATGAAACTAAACAAACTTTTGTTGGCATTTAAAGGTAGTAAGTAGGATTCTTAACTGAACTTCTCATAAGAAATGCAATGTTCGAAGGTCTGATAAGCCTTTTTTAAAAGTTTGTTCTTTGTCGTGCCACTGTGATCGTAGCAATCATTAACGTTTAAATGGTCTTTCAATCAATCAATGTTCCAGACCGATAGGAAATGGTGAAATGGTTGATTCCTTCTTCGCAAGTGTTCGCACAACTTAATGTACACATAGACCTCCATATTCTTTGCGTTCTTGATTTCGGTTGTCAATTATTATGATGCCATATATATAGAATAAATTTTACAGATCCGATAATTTCAATAAAGTTTTTATCTATAATCTACGATCAATGGCAAATATTAACTTAAACTAAACAAAAACATAAGACTATTTACTGAAGTCATATAAAACTTCCGTTGAGAAACCGTAGTCGTTCTTAAGATGATGAATTTGTAAGTAAGTAAGATTTTTAATATGTAGATTTCTTAGTGATCTTATTTAACCCGATTTTGGTATTCACCTAAAGAATTTCATTAAGTTTAAATTGTAACAACCGAAATACTTTTCATATTTTTTTTTGCACATTTTCATTTTGCTAAACCAGAGTATTTTACTGACAATTTATTTTCATTTAAAATATTTTGTGGTTTTCTTTGGGGATTAAATTAAAATTTCATCGCAATTCTGCCTCCCCTTTACACGTCACTTATAACAGAGTAATACCTTGTTTCACTCTCACTCTCTCTCTCTCTCTCCCTCTCTCTCTTTTTCACGCTCTTTCTCCATTTATTTCTCTTTCTCCCTTGTCTTTCCTTCCTCCGTAAAAATATATTGCCGGATAATAACGAACTATTTATTTTTATGTGTGAACTTAAAAGAATTTAATATACATTCAAAAATAACGAATCGAATGTTATCAAATTATATATTACTACGCATTAGTTGAGAAAGAAGGATTTGTCTAAAATCTCTTATAATATTCCTTAGCTCATGTAATATATTTGCTTTTAAATGAATGCTCTCCTCGTAAATGTTTGACACATCGAAGCAATGATTTTAATAGCTCTCTTTAATAGCTTTCGTATATTTACAAGAGTAATAATAATAGTAATATATAATAGTGATTCGATAATATTTCAAATTTTTACAAATCACAATTTCATAATTCACTTGAAACTAAATTTCTATTTAAAATAATTCAATGCAATTTTCGGTAGTTAATAATTTTACTGAAATAAATAGTGAGAGGCCAAATGTCGGAATATTCATAAAACTTCATCACATAAAAATAAATTGTAATAAATATGAAAAGGGAATGAAAGAAGGAGAGGAAAATCGAGGAAAGATTTATTCTTGAATTTGTTTTTTTTTTTTTTTTTTCTTTTTTTGGAGAATGTTACGCTTCATTTAGCTAAAAAGTTTATGGCAATCCAACTGTAGTGTTTAATTGAGCAAAAATAACATAGACTAGGGCATCAGCCAATTTTACGTTAAAACATTTTCTTTGTTAATGTGTTATAAAGTTTCTTGATTCTTGTACTTAAAGAAAAGAAAGTGTTTTTAATCACATTTAAATGACTTAAGTTTGTCGCTTAACCAAATTAAAGTTCAAACAAGAAAGTTCAAACTACAACTAAATATGTATATATGTGTGTTTATGTTAGAGCAAGTAAGAAAGTTGTGTCCCTCATGGGGCACATTTCACGTTCCCACCACCTCAAGCATTCATTTGTTAATTATGAAATTATAAATGAGGATATTTGAGACAACTTTCACCCCATCTCTAGATATGTCTTACACGTCGTGAATTATCGACGAAAGAGGCAAATGGAAAGAAAGAGAGAAAGAAAGAATGAAAGAAAGAAAGAAAAAAAGAGAGAGAGAGAGAGAGGGAGGGAGAGTACGACAAAGCTTTGAAATTTTTCTCGCGTTTACATTAAATTCTTAACAATTGCAGACATATTTAGGTGATCTTAATTTTTAAATTTTGAATTTTAAAGCGGAAAAATTTTATTTATTTAAATTGAATCAACATATGTAAGGTCTCTAATACCGCATTCCCAATTTCTCATATGCAACCATACAGCTATAATCATTCTTCAGGAGTGGATAGAAATCAAAAACACATTACGATAAATAAATTAAATTCTTTTCAATTTGAATCAAATGAAAGTTCTATAGTCGGGCAAGCCCGATTATTGTATACCCCTCCTTATTTCGTTTAATGCAATTCTTGATTTACTTACGTCAAAATTTACCAAAAATTAAACTTTGTTGTTATGTAAATGAACTCCCTTTTATTGAGAGCGCTAAGGAGAGAAGCCTTCTGAACAGTAGACCTGTACAGTTTAAACTCATTATAGCACCTTAATAATATGCCAGACCGCTTATCCGTTGTAACAACGTCTACATGAAAGAATTTTTACAAATTTTTTATATTTAGAAAATATGCTAAAATATTCCCATTCTACGGTTTTTATCAAAATTTTTACTAATTGTGAAGATTTTGATGTCGCGCCATTTTTTAAATGTGGAATTATATGGGAAGTTGTCGTGAAAATGATCCGATTCAATTCAGTGATTGGCCGAAACCACCAGAATTTATTAAAATATCGTAAAAGTTGCGACTTGTAAGTTGAACGCAGAGTTAAGTAGATCTAAAAAGAGATTCCAAATCAATCGGATATAATAAAAGGGATGGTTGTATCGCAAGTCGCCAAGTCAAGTGTTGCATACATCCACGCAAACTTAAAATACATTTCCGCAAATCGCATAAAGTACAAAAAATTGAAGAAAAAAAGGTGGTTTTTAATTAATTTTCAATAATAAATAAGACGAGCAAAAAAAATTCATATACATTTCCACAAAAACCATTGATTATAGATAATAAAATACGTTTTACAGGAAGAAAAACATAATACTTCGCTTATAGCGAATCATCCTGTACCCTGCATTCACGTTGAGGTTTTTTCTTAATCCTTGCCCTTTGCAAAGACAGTTTTCAAAGTTCTATTCCTAAGCCCCATTGTGTGATGTATGTATACATTTTATATGCAACAAATTTATGATTTATATGCAACAAATGAAATGAGAAACAAGCTTAACAACAAAGTACTTCATAATCAAGTTAAGTAAGGTCAGGTGCGTCCTAAAACAACCGTAACTTTGTGTAGCGTTTCTTATTACGCATTTTTCGATGTTAACGTGAGCAAGCAACAAGTTTCTCCCTATTCACCGCAAAAGTCATATTGACTTTTATCAAATGTTCAGAGACGCATAAAACATGCATCAGAAGTTCCCTAACTGTATATTCAATTTTGCAATGAAAATAATGAATTCGATTAAGTCACTTTCGTCTGCCTGCCAAGTCTACGATCATGACCTGAAAGCGTCAAGCTTGAGCATCAAGGTTAGGTTTATATTCTTTTTTGGTAACTTTGGCTGATTCACTTCACAAATTAATTGATGAAATGTCAATATCTCATAGCTAATTTATCTATTAATATTGCTTGTGTGTTATACTATTTGTTATGTCATTAAATGTATGCATATGTATGAATTCTTGATTACATGGCCATGCTTACACAGCCAGTGACATAGACAATGCTTTTATATTTTGAAAAATAGTCAAGAGTGAATTATCTTCCTTTTCAATTTTCAAAATTTGTTAGTTACAAAAGTAACGAAAAAAAAAAACAGAAAAACAAGTAAGTGTCTGTGAGCATTAGAAGATTCGTTCCAAGCAAGCTAACTGTGATGTTGCTTGCTTCTAAATTCCAACATCTAGATAAAATAAAATTACTATAGTGCTTCTCATTTCGAAGCATGTAGACTCTTGTGTGATCTTCATTGCCTTTCGAAGCAAATACCATAGAAAAAAAGAACAATTTCAATTGTATGGAAATTTGATTGATTGACTTTTTTTGCTCTTCAAATTCACTTACATTTTGTTAAAGTGTTCGACCATCTACGACAACAATTCTAAATCATGTTTGACATGAATGTAGAGCAATATGTTGTTCTGGTTTATTTTTTTTTAACAAGTCTTCGGTCGGTTTCTTTTTATTTGTAACTTAAAGCGTTTGGACCATTGTTTACGCTCATTTACGAGTGCATGTATGCATGTATGTATGTATGGTTTTTTGTTCATACTTATATATATATATCACAATATCAGTGGGAATATATTGATATATACAAATTTTTTGTTTCTTAGTTCTTCGTTGGCCTGCATCTCGAACAACGAAACTGCATTAGATTTTGATTATCAGTCACACTTTCAAAATCATTTTATTCAACAGACAATGTTTAAGATTATAATAAATAAAACTTACATAAAACTAATTTACTAAGTAATTAATTTCGTCAAATTTCTAGGTACACTTAAATAAAGTTAAGGAAGTAAAAAGACTAACAATTGTAGGCCGCAGTTTGCGTACATATCCTCTTAGACAATTGTGCAAACGACGTCGAATCTTTACAAATAACTCCAGTGTACGGATATATATATGAATTTTTTGAAAATTCTTTTTCTTTTTTTTTTTTTTTTATCTAACTAATGTAAACAATTTGAAGGCAAGTTGCCCTTTCTGTAGTACTGATGCAAATATATGTTCGCTACTTTTCAATTTTACAATATAAGAAAGGACCAAAACCTATTGCTCTTCTTTAGCATAGTTTTTTTTGTATCCATCGCCAAAGGTTGACGGCTATATTCGTTTTGCCAAAATGTTCGCAACATTGAAAAGGCAATTTCTGAGGTCATATAACGTATATATATAGAGTCAGTTAACCAGTATTGAAGTTTGAATCGAATTGTGCGTATCCGTCCATCTGTCTGTGTAAAGCCAAATTTGGCAAGGACACTGAAAGCTTTGGTATGCAAATTAGTATTGAAAATAGTTCAAAACAGTCAAAGAAGACGCGGACAATAGAACCTGGGATGAGAATACCAGTGATTTTAGAATCCAAAAAAAAAAAAACAAAAAAAAAATGGGTTATGTGCTCATACCCGATAAACCGGAGCAATATACATTTCTACATTGTAAAGAACGTAAAGAGGTGAAGGTCATTAACTTTCTTGTTTCTTTTTTGCTGATTTTAACTGAAACTAGAAAAAAATTCAGCTGAATCTACGGAAATGATTAAATTAGGTTGGAGTGAAAACGTAATGAGTCAACAAATAGCTGCAAAGTGGTTTAGAAGATTTCGTGTAAAACATTTTTCTCTTCGAAACGAGGAAATTTGCATACATACCTCCTTCGTCACCAAAAGCAACCCAGGAAGTGATCTTCAATTTCGGCTGGGAGCTTAATCTAATTGCGGTGCATTCTTCAAACCTGTCTCCGCCTGATTAGCACAGGTTTAGACCGATATAGTTATGTTTAGCAGCTCAACGGTTCCGCAAAGTTGAGGATATACTAAAACGGTTCGATGACTATTACCCCTCGATTGCACAAAATTCCTACCACGAGGGCATCCTTAAGTGACCTGATAAGAGAACAAAAATGGTGCATATTTCAATTATTCGGTTTTGCAACAAGCATGTCTTAATTAAAAAAAAACTGCATTTCACGAAGAAATCCTCGCTTTTAATTGTATTTTTTTTTTTTTTTTGCATTCAAATTTTATTGGCGCAAAGACATATATAAGTCGGTTTGAAAGTGAAAGATTAAAAACCGAAAAATATTGAGATTTTTATAAGTGATGAGAAAAATGCAAACAAACTGTAAAGGAGAAAAGTTGCCAATAAAAAGTTTGCGACAAATGACAATAAGAATTTTATTAAAAGAGGATATTGAAGGATGAAAAGTATTCGTGTAAGTAACCAATTCAAAATCAATTAATGCCTTCGAACTTTATTTTTCACTGACGATAGGTTTATGTTGACGTTAGTAGAACCATAGTTAATAAAATACTTAGATGAATAAGATAACTGATGTCGGTCCGCCTCTCCACCAAGGCACATAACATAACTGACATTTTATTAGGCACTATTTAGTTGCCAACGCTCTATATCTTGCTGCGTTTGCATTTCGTCGTCTTCCAATATTGCTTTGGTTTGATACCTAATCTTCTGTTCTTCGTTTACTTAAGATTTTCTAAATTTTATGCTTAATTTCCATAAGATATCGTCTGTCTGCTGCTTCCTTTGATTAAATAATAAAGCATGTCGTCAAAACTCATGAGTAGACGGGAGTTCAGTGATTTTCAATAGCAAAAATACCTATGGCTTATGGATTTAAATTTGTACATATTTTTGAGATGTTTGCAAACGCAACAACTAATCTATCAACTAAACTATCCTAAGCATCATTTACGTGGTGAGACGTCGTCTCTTAGAAAAACTGAAGAGGTCTGATTTTTACATCAGGTAAAGGGATGCGTTTATAAAATGCACTCGTACATACGTACAACGACAACTGCTTCGCTGTACATATTATAAGTGTTTAAGTCTCTATTCACAACGAAAAATAAATAAAGCAGAACATCAATTGTTTCATAAACAAATTTGCCCAAGTACGTAGAATAATATCCATAGCTATGTTGTATTGTTTTATTAAGAGGATAATATAAAATGGAATGTTAGTGTTGGTCATTTGGACGACTATTCTGGTTCATTTAAAAATCTCGTTCATAATATAAGTTACAGCATATAAAACACTTTATATATGCGAGAATGCTCTTCCTTTTATTTTTATGCATTCTCTTGTGGTGTATTGCTGTAAAAATGTAAAGTCGGCATGAAAATATGTGTAAATGTACATGCGCATGTATACTTAAATAAGCCATAATATTAATGAAAACTCGCTGCGGCTGCCGGTACAAATAAATAATAACACAATTAATAGACACATGAGCCGTACAAATATAAACGAACGAGCTCATAATACACTTAAATTTAGTATTATACTTGATACGCAACGCAAGCATGCACAAGTGCCCACATTTATTGTGTATGAGATTGTGTGTTAGATTATTTTTGTTTCCAAATTAGTCATTTAATTATTGTTACTTGTTGTTCATGTGGGACATTTTTCAGTTATGTTTAACACGAACGATGAGCGAAAAAGCGATTATTCTTAAATCTGTATTTCGTTCACAGCCGTATCACATATATTTGCTATTGTACCTAATGTGTCCCCATATCCATACAATAGCGTCACTATCCAACGCACCCGCGCAAATTCGTCAAAATAATGAATTAATTAACAATAATTATACATCAAATGTGATCTTTGTGTCATGTTATTGTTATTGTTATTGTTATTGTTATTGTTTTGAATTATTCATGTTCACAAAGAGTTTGTACTATTTTCACTAACTTGCACATGGCACTTGCTTACTGCATGAACCTCAGGAAGCCGTTCAGTGAAATAATTGCATTTCAATCATGTTTCTTAGAAATCGTTTTCCAATGTGAATAAATCATGATGATTTTGTTTTTTCTACGGACATGGGCAGAGGCAGAAGAGCTTGATTACTAAATTTAATTTGGTTACAAGAACTATTGCTCAGTACAAAAGTATTAAACAATACTGTGCTCCTTCAGCTAGTTTTAACCAACCTTTATGAAAAAAGTTAATAGTATCCATCCATAACATAATATTCGAAATTTAAGCTAGAAATAAATACATTTAATGTTATGGGAAAGGTTTTATAATCAGCTTAGAATGGATCATTTTAATATCCAAGTTCTGCATAACATTTGCAGTTTTAAGAGTGCGCTGCTGCAACCACCGATTCAGGATGAGAGCATACAGAGACGCTACAAAATAGCCCTACCTTTACCTACTTTTGATGGGTTGGGTGGGTCGGTCCGTTCGTCAGTGCCGTCCGGCACTGTCACATCTACAAGAATTGTCAAAATACGTTCTTAAAGTAAAATTTGCAAGGGACCGAATTGAAGAAAGACTTGACTTGCTTGTAAGCACGACAATAAATGCTAAAGAGCCGAAATTTCAAAATTATGTTACCACTAACCTCCAACCCGGCCGTATCATAAAGAGATCTGAATCTTTCCGCAAATATGAAGCCTTCTGATATGCGTGCCACATCTTCGCTTACTTTGCCGAAACTTATATGATTGCAGCACAGGAGAAAACTGTTTCGACAAACCAGGAGCGAAAAGAGCATTACGATATTGTGCTTGATGACTAAACATTTATTGCTTACGCACTCGTCTTAGCATTTAACGAAGCTTACGGCGATATTATTCTCGAAACGAATCGAAACTCCCCCAGATATATTTTACAAGAGTTTAAAGGATCAAATTTTTTGAAACAAGCATCGGGAAGTTCAGGTATTTAACAAAATATTCTCTCTTATATTTGTAGGGATTATATATAAAAGAGTTCCATTAATGAGAATCTTCGTGATTTTTGTATAATAGCTTGAGAGGTGATGGGCGTACAAGATTTCGTATAAAGCAAATATGATTTTTGACAAATTAAATTTGTTTAGAATTATTTTAAAAGATAATTAATATGAAAATCACTTAAGTGCAATTATTGCAGTGTACTGTTCGAAATAGGTGTTAACTCATCATTTAAATGACTAGGCTGTGATGTATGTATAAAAATTTTTATAAATGCATAAATATTGTTGATGAAGTATTGTTACATATATAAACGCGCTCAAATTCGCACTAATTATGGCCACGTATATCATGAAAAATTCACTAAGAATGGTGTTACTGTAGTTACTTAATCCGCATACAAGTGCAATGATGAGGTAAACCAACGAACATACATAACATATATCTTTATACATCAACGCAGCTTTCTTTTCTTTTCGTAGTTAGAATTTTACACCATTTCCATGTGGTTGATGAATCTTTTACTACCCAGTCATTTTGCAAAGTTTGGTCGCTTAAAGAGATAAAACAGCTCGATAAGATCGCATTCTATGAATAGGGCGAGTGAAGACGCATTTGGAATTTTTATCTCTTTGATTTTGATCATCGCAATTAGCAATACGCGAATGGAAACATTACCTTGATGGGGCAGTTCGTTTTCATGCAGTTTTTTTCTTGATTTTATTTAACAAACATTGCAGTACATTCGCATAATACTCGCTGATGATTATTTTTCCTTTTTGAAATAATCGATGAAACTTATTCCAAGACAACGTCCTCAGCAGATGGACCTATTGTCGCATTCTTTGAGTCCGGATCATTTTGATTGTGCCTTTGCGTTCCGCTTGAGATAATGCATCAATTGTGAATCCGCACGAAACCTGGGCTTTACTGTTACCCAATATCGCCAAACACTCGCTTCAAAACATCCTCACGTCAATATTTTCATTTCCATTGTGAGCAAACGCAATACCATTTTATTATTTTATTCTTTGACATTTCTGCCGTGACGCCTTATTTGGTCATTGGATCCGAAACCTGCAGACAGCCTACCCCGATTGGTTCGACATCTTTCAAGCGTATTTCAAGGTACTGTATCGCATGAAAGTAATCAATTTCTTGTTTGTTTCGAACTTCATCGGAAATGTTCACTATTTATGGTGTTCAAACAACTATTATACGTATCGTCTTTTAGTTTTAAACTTAAGGTCTACAGCGTTTGTACTTTTGACAACAGCAATTCGTTTCAGCAATCATCTTTTGTAGGTCAGATCGGTTACTCGGGTTGGCCACCTAAATACGTTAACATTTCTATTAAATTTCCTATGAGATCTCTTACCTCAAAAGCACAATTATGACTTCATAATTTTAGATTCATAAACCACAACGGTTTCCATTATGTTACAGACTATAATCATTAAATTTAGATAGCATATGTACACTAATGATATGTGAAAGACTGCTCTACTACTAATGTTTTCTTATATACATTTACATGTTAACCTCCAGTCTCTAGCTTACATCATGAAACATCATGATTGAGTATCGATGAGGACGATTACTGCTTTACACCCCCACCCACGTCGATTGTTTAAATATTAATGTTGAGATATCCTTGTATAGGAATAACTACATAACATTTTACATGAGTACACGCATAATAAAGGTTTTTGTTATTCTCTCTAATATCCATCTTACCATACAAAGGTTTGTTGTTCTAATTTCTAATTTTGCTTAGAGATAACACTTGACTTAATGGCAAACTATTAACACAATAAGGTATATAAGGTATATAGGTAAGGAAAATTTAAATAATTTATGCATGCTTTAGCAAACTTTTTTCATTAACCAAAGCAACAGAAAAATGCAATGGATTATGAAATGTGGAAAAGAAAGCTACAAGAAAGATTATAGAACACAAGTGAAAGATGTAAAGGAATTTCAACATGTTAGCAGAATTTTCCTATATACGATATATGCATATGAATGTGTGTGCATATCGTTTAAACGTATTTTAAGACATGGCGTAACGAGTAATACTACGTTATATCCTCTTCGAAAATTCATCCAACAGCCTTGCATAACAACACAGGAGATCCTAGTAAGGGCGTAAACAATATAAAAATGCATTTCAATATTTCGGGGTTTTTTTTTTTGCCAAGTACCTGTAATTTGTGAAAAATATTCACATGTTCATGCTGTATATATAGAGAATATAAATTTTGAAATTAAGCTCAAATGGGGCCAATAGAAAAAGATGGACTCATTTTCCAACATGATAGCGCTCGATTTCGTATGCAACAAACGCATTCAGTAAATGTCAACAACGCTGGACTAAAACGTTCTGCACTATTTTTTTAAGAACACTAACTAATATTACTAACCAAAACTTTTACAATACAATACACACACGGTTTTAATATGTACTTGCCTACAAATATTATTGTAGGCAAATGCTTTTCAATTTTTTCACCTACTATTTGTTGTCGCCTACTGGTACAAAATGATGAAAACATCATCATAAGATATTTTTCAAAATTCAATTTTTATATGTAGGCCTTGTTGTGTGTACGTAGTGTGTATCTGCTCACTCCTCGGCTCACTCCTTTATAAAAACCAGATAAGAAAGATATATTCGCCTTAAATTGAACATTTGATATCCACTACTCTATGTGAATATCGCTTTATACACAGAGAAGAAGAATCTTTTTTTTGCTGTACGATTCGACCACTGGATGTTTGCTATCATCACATGCACGTTATTGAGCAAAATATTTTTGGGTATTGTTCGGTTTTTCCACAAACTTTCGGAAATGTTATAAATATTTTTAAACTGAATTTATGCAATTCATTAAGGAGCATATGTGCGTGAAGAGTTAAATTTCGATAATAGAAAACTGATAGAGAAGGTGACGTACAGATGGGCAGAAAAAAATTCGTCAAAATTGAAATCATATTAGTTAGGACTAACGCGAATATCCGGATTTCATAAATAGAAGGACAAAATTAGCAGATCCTTGACTTTGGCCAATAAGTAAAAAATAGTATTTATATATGTAAGTATAAGTCTACATATGAACGAATTATGCGTATATATATGTATATATGCATATATATATATATATATATATATATATGTATATATATTTATACGTACGTGTGCATTTATTTGTGCTCTCTTGCTAAGTGATTGCTCTTTAGCGTGTTTATGTTGAGTATCCACTAACAGACTGTTGAACAAACACTCAAGGAAAATAGTTTGTCAACACGTATCACAAACAGATTTCACTTAGTACAATGCTACGGAGATTGTTCTCGTAAATGCTTCTAATACATGTAACTTAATCTATAAAGAAACTAAAATCTATTCATAAAAGGGCAGTTAAGGCAGAATGGTTACTCAGAAAATGTCCTCAAATGCAATTGCAATGCGGTTGTATTAAGCAAGATACTCTTTAAGTAATGGACGTAAATATGTGATTGTGTGTGCACTCTCTTCAACGTGATAGAATATGCAGGTATGTAGAAACATTTTGAACTACAACGATTATTATTGCATACATTGCATAAAATATCGGTTGGCGTTGAACTTGGGCGCCGGTACGTGAATGCGTCATATTTTATCCCAAAAATTCTACGGCAATAGATTATTGGATTTGCTGAAATGTTCTGAAATGAACTGAAACGTATTAATCAATCCAGTGAATGAATTTTTTTCATAAAGAACGCACGCATTGTTATTTGCTCTGGCAATTAGTCCTTTTTTTTCTTAAGCAACAAATAGCCGATTAACTAAGCTCAGAAAAGTGGGAAAAATTAAAGACAAAAATATATAAAGTTTCGTTTTAAAATATAAAAGTGCTTGCAGCGAATAGCTGTTTCACTCTGTTTGGTGAAGATATGTCTTGTGACTGCAGGGAAATTTCCTGAATATATTCTCTTAACAATAAATACAATTACTACGAGAAGAATAATAGCAGCAATATTAACAAAAATATCCGCGACAACAGTAACAACAAGATAGAGAACAGCAAAAATGTCAACAACAGCAGCAGCAGCAGCAAGGAAACACAACGGCAACAATTGGGAATAACAACAACAGCAGCAGTATTAACTCACATCACTACAAACAGCAACAACAACTATAACAACAACAATAGCACTAGCAGCAGCAGCAGCGATAACGCAGAATTCGGCTTCTGCAGAGCACTTGCGAATATAACAAGTGTAATGATGGTATTGACAGGACGTTATCCAGAGCGGGACGTGCATTAATTTAGTCTACTCTTCTGAATTCAGTGTTTTCCACGTCAATGTCAGTGCCCCAAGCTTATGAATGTTACTTTTATTCAGTTGTTTTCCATAGCCATTTTTTGCATAGTTCTGGAAAGCCGGGTTTGTGTTCGTTTAGCTTGTTTGAAAAGTATTTCCGTAAAGATTCACATCATGTAGGCGAATATCGTTGGAGTATTTTAGTTTAGATGCACCAGCATCTCGAATTTGACCATAGTCGAAATATGCTAAAACACCAAATTTAAAAATTTGGTAAACATAGTTCTGGAAAGCCAAGCTTAAGTTTGTCTAATGTGTTTGAAGGATATTTGTGTATAGAGTAATTAGGTGTCCACGAAAATGTTTTGCGTTTTCTAATTTGGACAGAGGAGGCTTCCAAGTTCAATCATAACTTAATCTTAATTAATTTGCAGATCTTTGTTGTGCCGTTTACAGAGTTCTGTTAAGGGAGATTGTAGGTGTTTTCGTTAGTTAAGTTCGTATTTATCTTCATATCGTTAAATTAAAGTTCGTCCTCCGAGAAAGTCCACCGTTATCTTCAGACATATATTTTCGGTATCTCTATTGAAGAGCCGCTGCCCGGTCCACGCATAAATTCACCTCTACTCTGTTTTATCTTGTGATAACTATTTTTTTATATGTTAGCGTTCCAGTTAAATAGTACGTTAAAGTTTTTAACGTAAGTCTTTGTTAGGAAAAATCTATTCATCAAGCAATTCGTTTGTCGAGATTATTCAAAGACAGTGAATCCTGTGATAGTCTGTCCCATCATTACGTTCTGTTTTATTGCTTGAATTCAATTCTAAATCTCGTAATTTATTTAACAAAGTTGTTTTCGTCTGGAAGATGACGGATGTCCAAAATGAACTTTAAAGTACAATTTCCGTTTTTCGTTATTTTTCGCTGTCAGCGAAACTAAACGCATACGTGGATCTATTGAAGCTTGAAAAGATTACAAGTATTCGTGCGTGGAGACATAAGGATTAAGAAACCCCAGTAGACATGAACGGTAGTGTACTAAGCTGGGAAGGAATATTAGACAATTTAATAGGTAGCCAAGTTGGCTGGATTAGTGAGACGCGCAAACAAAGAAACATAGGTGAATTGCGCTTCAATATAAAGCTACATTAGAAGTGAAGACATGGAGATATATGCCCTTGTAACTTTCACCGGAATTTAGTGGATAAAAAGATTTTGATGATTGTTTGTTCGCATACGTATAACCAGTATAAGAGTTCTCTGTCGCTTTACATGATTTATAAGAAGATGGTGACGGATGGTGACGGGAGCTAAACGTCTCAGTTATTTTCGTATTGCCATCCTGCACTGGAATATTCCGTTGACTAGAAAATGCATAACTTTATTACGTCTTTACGATGTGAAACGCTTTGTACGTTTGAAGAATATTCAATCTTTGAACCTCTTTTTGGTCAAATCCGTTGTCTTGGGTAAAATGTTTCAAAACCCAAGGCTAGACGCTTAAAGATTGTCAGACGTTAGTCAAAGTCCTTTAATACAGTTTTGCGTATGTGTTTCGACAACATTTTTAGATATCAAGTATTATAGTCTGGATTGCCTTTGTGCAAACTAGGGGCATACTAAACAGCAATTTGGATTATATTTGCACATGCGATTTACTCTTTGTGAAACTAGGCTAGCCCTTGGTTTCATCAAAACATTCAGACTACTATTGAATTCGTTTCAGTTTTATGGTGTATTGACTGATTGGCCATAAGCAACGATAAAAAATCCTAATATCCAGATATCCGCACATATTCACATAAACAATTTAAATTTACAAGCACTCGTATTATATATAGTTTTTTCATGTTCCATTCGTAATTGAAACAATTACTTTCATGACTAGGGTGCAGATACATATAAACAGATATCCGCGCTTAAGAAGGTACGTGAAAAATACGATTTCGAAACAACTCTGCACAAAATTTTGCGAACATTATAACACGATTTCAAAAATCGAATACGAATTTTTTTCAATTGATACCTATTTTTATTTTTTAGTTAATAAGAGGAGTTTCAAACAACATTGAAAACAAAAAAAAAAAAAATAGCGGTAATATTTGATAAAAATTTGTGTTTTGATCGTTATCATTATATTTCGAATATATTTTTACTTTCGTATTCAATTTCTTTTTTTATGAAAACTTGAAGTTAACTTACTTTACAATTTCATTTCACTATAATCATAAAACTTAACACTTTAAGACTTGGTTTCGACACAACACGCTATACATTTTTTCGTCTTATGTTATATTTAAGGTTAAAGTATTTAAAAAAACAAAAAATTTATTGAAAATTACCTCAACGCGAAGGTTACTTACTTACTTACCAAACCCAACATGTAAGGAATATATGAATTATAATGTTGATTCGATCATGTTCAATTAGTATTGGGATAGACATGGAGCATAGAGAAAACTGCGGCGGAAAAAGTAAAAAAATGCGAACAATGTTCGCGAATGGTCGGCTGAAGAGAGTAAATTTACGAGCGATAAAAGCAGTTCAAAATGTATGTTTTGTTCTAATTGGAATTGAAAATGCGAAAGAAATCAAGCAATTCTTCAGAAGATGGCAAACTGTTACTAAACGAATGGGCCATAGAACAAACTTGATTATTAGTAAAAGTTAATTGCAATTTAATTGAAACTTTGTCTGACAGTTTGCGAATAATCGAAAAATATGATTTTTGATCCTTTCACTATTATTGTATCGAACGCAACTGACCATCATTGTGCTTGCACGTATAGGTTGCATCCCCTGAGTACGTGTTCATATACAAAACAAAAAGAAAAAAAAAAAAAAAAAAAAAAAAAAAAAA
>CCAG010002768.1:0-26539 GCA_001077435.1 Glossina morsitans morsitans
TTAAAATTAAACAAAGGAAAAAGAACCCCCAAAAAAACAAAAAAAAAAAAAAAAAAAAAAAACGAATGTATTTAAATTTTAATTATTGTTAAAAAATCACGTGAAACCTTTGTCATAAATTAAATTCTATTGTAAATAACGCCAAGGGCGCGTATAATAAAACACGAGATGGCAAAAGTCAAAAGTTGAGTGAACAATTATAAAACGGTGAAATAATTTAGTGGCAGAATTAATACACAAGAATCAACAAAAATAAGAGGAAAAAAAATTTGTTAATATTTTCACTAACGTGAGTGCTGCAACAAGCGCCGAAAGAAACATACGCACATAGCCAAAATACATTTATATAAAATTGACTATGTGAGTCGTTCAAATGAAAGAGCAACCACAACTCGAAAGACTGTGTTTACCTTAAGGGGAGCTTTGTTTGTTCGCCAATTACACCTAAAATATTTTTAAGCTGAATTCAACTTGAAAGATGCTCTTCAATAAATGATTTTGTGTAGTCGTCAACGCAATAATGCCTTGAAACGTCTTTGAGGCGAAAATCTATTTGTGCCTTTAAATACAACGATTTGTGCAATCGTCAACGTAACGTTGCAAATAAGTTGACATATCTAGCATACTTTTAATTTGTAACAAAAAACTTCGATTTCAATTTTTTTACATAGGGTACACGAGCGGTAAAGCGAATTTATAGCTTTTAATACACTGTGTTTTTTTCGCAGAACAACCAAAAACTGTAAATGCAGACAGGAACCACAAAAATTGCCCACTTTTGCTTTTCGACTACATGATCACAACAAGTAAGAACATTATAGTCGGGCAAGGCCGACCATTTAATACGCTACACCACATTGTCTAACACAATTCTTGTTTTCATTCTAGAACACAAAAATGATATCTTGTTTCTAGAGAAAGGCAAATTTTTCAAGTGCGTATTTATACGGAAGCGGGCCCAAAAATAGGCGTAGATGGTTCAAATCTCGTAGAGTTCATTTTTTTATAAAATTACTATAATATTATGAGTCAATTTCTTTCACCACATATTAAAACTTGGACTTTTCTGCTCTACAAAGGATCAATTTTCGTGAAAATCCTTATTAGGGTAGGATTCAAAAAATAGGCCGGGAAAGTACAAGTTTGGTACGTTTAATTTTTTATGTTAAATTACTCTTGTGATACAATTTTCTTCATGGAGCATTGAAAATTATACCTTCTTCTCATGTGAACTTCAGTTTTCGTTATATGAAGGATGTTTCCATACCAATTTAGAATGCCCAAATACTACTACTACTTAGGTACTTTTGCCGAGAAATTTTTAAAATTGCAACTTTTTTCATGTAACGACTTTTCAGAATAGGGCGTTATATGGAGAGGGGTCGTAAAAGTGGACCGATCCGAACCATTTTCTATAGCGTTCGTCCTTAGGCCGAAACACGTCACTGTACCAAATTTCATCGAAACGTCCTAAAAATTTCGAGTTGCAGCTTGAATACAAATTTACAGCGACATGTCTGTCAGACGGACAGGCGGACAGACAGATTTAGCTCAATTCAGATTATGATTCTGAATCAATCGGTATAATAAAAGGTGTCTATCTTAAGCTCTTCTGTCTGTTACATACGACGAAACGAAGTAAATATACCCTGTACCACAAGTGGTGTAGCGTATAAAAAAAGGAACCAACGCGTCTCATATATTCAAATATTTCATGTTATATCTTGCATTCGAATAACATATTAGCCTTATCAGCAGATTGAAGTCCGCTTCAATCCACAAACAAAAAGTCGTTAGCAGCAAAAATCCTTTATCAATTTAAGATTTTGTATGCTCTCTGACCTTGATGCTATGGGCGAGAACAAACAGATATGTAGGTAGTATTTGGGGATATTTCTGGGATAAATAATTAAACGCATTCATTACGCATTCACAGTGTTTGTGTTTCCTCATGTTCTTGTTCAAAAAAGGAACTGAGAATTTCATTTCTTTTTAAAGCCTAAAAATCCTCTTAAGAGAAGAGTTCATGATTCCGCTTCCTAGTAAGTGCTGAATGTTGTAAATTCGATCAAAGCCTTTTTATTACTTTTCCTATGCTTTCTGTTTTGTTTTCCTTTTAAAGACAACAAAAACTAAAAACTACAGGCAATGCATACGGGCGTTAAGTTCAGTAAAACTTTTTTTTTTTATTCTTGTCGCTAGGTTTCTCTTGTTCATGCGAAATGTAATCAAATTTGTCACTATTTATTAAATGTTTTTTGCTGACTTTAGTGGAAACGTTTTTATTGAAAGTCTTCATTGACAATTCCTCATTTTAACTAACTGTTCAAAAGGCTTATAAAGTCGGTCATACGGACGGGATTTCCGTTTACTTCTTTTTACCGTTCCATATATTTCAAGAAGAACAACAATATCGCTATTATCGTTCCGCCGGACACGATTTATTTGTGTTAGCTTTGTGCACTGTAATATTTATGATTAACTTGGCTATTGAAATTACTGTCTCGACTGCCTCGTTTTTTGCTACGTGTATATACACTTACATCCCTTATCCGCTAAGCCCGCCAGCATTTTATATACCTACACGAATTTACCCTTTTCTGGTTATTTGTATCTCCAAAGTTGCCTTTCAAATTTAAAATATAATCTTTCATTTTTCATTTTCACGTCAAGTTCGAAAACCAACTATATCGACCCATCGGTTCACCCAAGGTTGCTAATAAACTATAAATGAAATAAATGAAAAAAGCAAAGCAATAATATTCGTCTGTGACCGAATCTTTACTACACGAAACCTTTGTCCTAAAAAGGAATAAAAAAACGAAAAAAAGGGAATTCTTATTCTCTACAATATTGGATGGGTGTGAAGGATTTTCACTATTTTTGTCTGATATGCGCGGAAAATGTTATCGTGTGTCTTGTGTGGTTTATTAGTAATGAGCAAAAAAAAACCAATAAAACGCAGGTTTTCTGTTTATGTTATACCCAGGCGTGTCCTTTGCCGATTCGCCTAATTTTGAAAAACGAAATCTGAAGTGTTGCGAACCGGAGTATGTTTACCATAAATATTTTACCGCTGGACAGAAGGAGAGGCGGATCTGATTAAGTCAGTTCAAAATTTGATCAAGAGCCTCTAAAGTGCTTGGAGTCTCTAAAAGTCCCTATTGAATATTGCAAACACGTTAACAAAATGAACATCTCTTCATTTTTCGGTAGTGGATGCAAAAACCCAGCATTTGAGTATGCTTTTAATTTGCACTGTTTGGACTATGCACTATGCTGTTAAACTTCGTTAGTTTATATATTAATTTGCATGTTTTAAAATATTAGGATATCAACGACTTTTTCGGTATTTAATAAAACAAAATCACTTACGATCGCTGCAGAACTTTCATGGAGTACACACATAATACTGTCCGGGCATCAAACTTTATATTTGCATATGCTTTAAGAAAAACCACTTTTTATATTGAATTTATATTTTATTATATATACAAGAACAAAGATTTGACAATGGACCAACAAGTAAATTTCAAGATGAACTATTTTTGGAAAAACTATTGCGAGGTGCTAAGAATTTTGGTACTTCCACCCTTATAAGAAAGGGAGAATATTTACGAAATCTTTTCTTTAAGAAAACTTCACATCACTTACAGGCAGTGATTCACGCACATCCGAATAACCTTAAGTATGAAGTAAAACATCTTGACTGAAACAAAAACACTACAACGAAATAGAAAAGAGCGGCAAAAAATTGTGTTTACCAGACAACGGTAAGTTATCGAGAATTGCCGGAGACCTTTAAGTTTTTTGCAATGTGTTTGCTAAAAGAACTAAATAACTGCAGACGATAACAATTTATGATTCTTTAACAGACTGTTATCCGTTTTCTTGTCGTCGTTTAAAAGAAAACTGATTCTACTCACTATGTTGACGGGATTAAATAAGTGTTAATGAACTTACAGTACAGAGTTTGTAAAGTTTACAAAGAGTAAAAAACTTTTTCTTAGACGCACCACCACCATGCCACCATGCGAAACAATTATTATACTTACTATAAGAGGTATATTAAAAAATGTCAACTGTTTGCAACATCGAGAACGATATATTCCTTGATTAACGTACAAAGGGAAATCAATGTGGACCTATTTATACATTCACGTACTGAAATCACTATATCAATATCGGAATATTATGAAAATGAGAAAAATTTCATCTCTAATTATTTCCTATCAGTCTTTTCGATTTAATTTCAGAAACAACGCGAACGTGTTCATGGGGCTTCTCTTCTTCACTTATTAAAAAATACAATAATCGTTCCTATTTGGTTAATCCCCGGAACTAAGAAACCATAGAATAAAGTTAAGCGGAATATGTACTTATAGATTTTGGGTCTTTTCAGTTTGCTATGACAGGCCAACAAGTTTAGTAAAAATATAATTTGGAATATATATCACACGATATGCGTTGTATATCGTCCGAATTGATATTCACTCTTTCTTCCGGTCAAATATCGTATATATATGATATTTGTATATATGCATATAAGCGTGTTTAAAAAGTTCGGTGCAAGTTGTATGTAAGTCTTTTGCTGGTTTTTAATTAAAAGTTAGCAAACTTTTTCGTTAAATTTCGTATTTAAAGACGATACAACCAATTTTTATTTGAGAGGTTTAAAACGCTCAATATGTGGTTTATGTGGCTTACTTTTTAGAATACTCACTCACTCACGTACCTTCTTTTGCTTTGGAAATGAAGTTTTATGACCTCAGATAAAATCAACAATCTTCATGGGTTCGTTTGCATTACCAACGTTTTAGATAAAATAGAAACATCTCAGATGGATCAATGGATAAGGCTTAACTAATGGATAAGTAATGCGGAAAGACTGCGGACCAAAAGATTTGAATGAAAATTTCTCGAGAACCTGTACGACTTCTTCAAAGAATTGATACTCACTTTTGTCCCATGAATTACAAATGCGGATTTCTTTTGGGCTTATTCCCATAAAGCCGATATCTGACAAAGTGGAGAATACTCTGATGTGCCTTTCCTTTGCGTCAAGTTGGCCTAAGTGGTCAAAGTGCTCAGAGTATCAACTTTTCAATACGCAAAAAGTGCTTTGTTAATTGAGAAGTTACCGGACAGCTGATTATTGATACCAATCCATATCCATTGAAACATTTTCCTTATTTTTGCTCCACCTGCGCATCATCTGTGATGGTTCATAAACCGGAAAAAATTGTTAAACATAAAATATTTTCCTGAAAATAAAGCAAAAGTAGTAATCGTAAGTGTGTATATTAAAGAAACTCATCAAAGATTTTTCAAAGACATTACAAATGAATTGAAAAATTGATAAAAGAAAAAGCGAGACTATGCTGAATAATAAATGCATTTACATTAATTAATTCATGTTGTTCACAGTGAGCATATATGAAGTTTTTTAATGACGCAATTAATAGCAGCTGAATACTTTCGCCCGTTTGACATTATTTTCGATCGAACCCAAAAATAAGTTCTCACTTGCGCTATCTATAGATTTTTCAGATCAAATAAACAGAGAACATACTGTTTATTCTCTTACTTATTGTTTAATTTCATTGTCAATATTTAAAAACATTTTGCATATTATTGCACTTATTCCCACGTCAGTGACCAGCACAAGTTGTCTCAGTCTAAATGTTAGGTCAGGGCTTAAGTTCTTTCTAAAATAATTTACTCTATAAATGAAATTCTAGTGGATTTATTAACTTAAACATTTTACGGTAAGATTTTTCAACCCTCATATGTCAGATGTGAAAAAAATGGCATCATTAGCAGCCCCATACAGCTCATGTAGGGTTCCGTCAAGTTTTTACTTGGGCAATAGATTTCGATTAGTTAATCATTATTCATGTCATTCATTGCTTGCCAGCAGCGTCCAAACCAACGTAGACGACCAGGCATTACAGCCGCACTCGAAAAGTAATGTTGCACTAATTCACAAATTTCATGCCAACGTGATCCCTACGTCACGACAGTCAATTGCTATCAGTGATGCAATAAAAATGATGTAAACGTATAAATACTTATGAGTATAGGTGTGTGTTCTCTTGTTAGTATATACTACAAAACCATGAGCGTAGAATGAAGAGCTTCCGTAAAACACTTTCTATAAGTACCACGTTGCATTTGACACATGAGTAAGTACCTGTTTTCTTCTTGCGTTAGGGAAGTAAACTGGAATGTTTAAATCTCCTTACCCTGAACCCTGATTTTAGTTATAGTAGCCTACTACTTCCTTCATTTCCTATGATAGTCTCCAAATATATTTTGAATAGGTTTAAAAACTCAGGTTTCTTTTTGCCATACGATGCACAATACTTTGAATAAAATAATTTATTATTTTCGAAAACAATAAATATTTACAAAAAGTACTTGTCTACGCAATATGAATTTCTGAACAGTAATTCGCGGTTCGATATGTTCAGCGCATTCACGTAGTGTAAATTTGAAAAAAAATTAAAAAAAAGAATCTGTTGAATCTAAGCCGACTTTTCCAAGCGTCTGTCGTCTGAGATGCTGGTAAGTAGTGACGAAGGACGAACTGCCTAAATCTGAGTCACGTGAATTTCCAACGCTCGCGAATTTGACTTCGGCTACCAACAATCGTATCGTTAGCAAATGAGTTTCCGTAGACTTATTTCATTAATGTAATCAGTTTGTACAAGTAATTACTTACCCTACAATAAAATAATTCGGTCGAATTGATTGTAGCGCTTATAATATAAATTTGACAAATAATTTTCTCTTCTTTTTATTCATAAATTCATTTTATTACTTATATCAAATATATTTAAATTTCTTATGCCACTACACTAAACGTCTTAAGCATCGTAAGCTCACTTCACATAGACGTATTTAACATAAACTTAGACATACGAAGTGGGTCGAGTGCAGTGTAATACTTCCCTTGTCGGATTTTGATTATCTCGCATCATGTTTTTCACAAACACCCGTTTGAGCGGAACCTAAGAGAAATGCAAATGCAAATTTCTAGTTCATTCATTTTACTTCAAGTGTAACTTATTGTTGAAAGCATCATCAATTTTAAAATACGACAAGATATTCTGTCTGTTGATTATTTTACTTTTCATTTTAGCACACTTCTTATAATCTTTGCTGATAGCGTTTTTAATAACTTTTACATGCGATTATCATCAATTTCAAAATGTCCTTAGTTCCAAACGAGGATGGACTCAAAAATATGCATCAAAGAACCTTTGATTTGTATGCGTTCTCGATCAACGCAAGTTTGTCGTTTTGTTTTCTTTATGTTATAAACTTCTTAACGGAAACTTGATAAAAGATTAGAATACGTAAAGTTTGATAAAAGAATAGAAAAGAGGTTCATGGCTTTTATTCATATTGTTTATAACTATGATTCATTTTTTTTTTTTTTTTTTGCATATCAAAGTAATCTTTCACACTCAGAGAAAGTTTTTACCGTGCTCCAGTCGAGTCGGTGTTGCTTAAGCATATTAAATGGTTTCGATTCCGTTGTGTAAACCGTTTACTATATAACTAAGGTACTAAGCGCCACCAATAAAGAAAGTTTCATTAAAATGTTAATATTATATTTACTTCTGCTTTAGCATGGAAGTTACGATTTTCATATTATAAATCCATTCTATTTTAAAAATTTTGTTTGTGTTTAAGGACGAAATATATCACAAAAAAGCAGCAACAGAGTAACGCTACGTGCAACACATATCGTTGGCCCGTGTCGCAGTACACTGCAAGCAAGAAATTTATATGACTGAATTAAGATTTATTTACAAAGCATGGTTGGTTGTCTTAACAAAACCGCTTAGTATTAAAGCAGCAAAGACGGGAAACAAAAGAAAATGTAAGGGCATCAACGCTATTTCTGTAAACTTTACCTAAATGTACTGTAAAATTGTTCATTCGAAGATCCGTAGATATTATTGTCAGATATATTTAAAACGTATATATATACCAATTTAAAGAAGATTTAAATGTTTTGTGGGCTTAACCAAAAGAAGTTTCATGCTAAATAACTTTTCTATACGTTGTCCTTTTTCCTCTAATATGCAGTTAATTCAAAGTGTTAAGAAATGAGAGATACACAAGTTACTTGCATGCGCTGCTAGTGATGGACGCAGTAGACGAGATCCGATCAGTCCATACAGTCAATTAATGAATGTTTTTTCCATTGAAGCAAATGCTATCTATAACTATTAATATATATTCCGTTCGAAGAAACCTTTAATTAGCATTAGGTATTGTCTCATGTAACGAAGAAGTCAAAAAGTTCCTAGTATTTCCAAATTTTGTTGCGTAATCTTGAGATAATCATTAGCAATAATTTGGAAAAGTTTGCAGCTGTATATAGCGGCGTTTTGGCAGGGCTTACTTCCATGTCAAACGCATAACACTTACCGTGCGGTACCGTACAAACCCACTACACTGCGCCCCTACACCACCTCTGTATTGCTTTCTCTTGCCTCTGTTTTTACTGACGTTGATCGTATTGCACGAATAGCAGACGGACAGACTAAAAAGCGAATATGCTCAAATCGATCCACAATATAATCCTAACAGTATATGTACTTTATGGGTATTCTAATATACCCTCATCCCCCGGAGATGGTGGTAAGAAAGTTTTTCCTTATCTAGAAATCGGTATGTTCATATATCTTTTCATATTTTGTATATAATTTCAAAAAAGCGACGAAAGTTGATACCTAAGACTACCCCGTAAGAATCGTTTACGATTTTTCCATCATTGAACAATATCATCATAAATAATCCCTTAAATAACCAAAAATGATAATGATGCAAAAGCTTTTACGGCGGATCGAATTGTTTATGTAACTCAAAAATTATGTGGGGTAAGAGGTTATTGTCTTAGAGGGTCAATTTAATGTGTATTAATTAATTAATTAAGGAAAAAAATGACATAGATTTTGAAGCTCAAACACAAAATCAATCCAACTTTATATTTGGTAATTGAAGTCTTTAAGAAACGTAATAATCGGGCAGATTTCGTACCCCTGATTTTTTTTTTTTCGATTAGCCTTCGCCAACAAAGGGTCTGGAGGAACTGAAGAGCAAACTGCTCCCACTGCAAAAACACATGATTTATCACGTTATAAATTTTTATTTTTATGTAAGAGACATTATAGCTCTGTTTAGTATCTTAACGATTCCGGGAATATATCCAACCTTACGATCGTTAGGAAAAAAGACCGAAGTACTTTTTGCTTTCTCCATAAGCGATTTCTACCGCGACCAGACTTTCCCAATTATACGCACGTTTACCAACTTGTTGGTTTACCAATCATTAACTGACTACTTCCGTCCTACCACTTTATATAAAATAAAAAAAAAATTAAACCCCACCTGCTTTAAACCTCTGATATTGGCGTTGCCAAACATTAATCTCTGTTTCGAAGTCGGATAGAATTATCCCAGTTCTGATTACGGTCAATCTTTACTACTTTACTACTATCACTACCAAGTAATTTGCAATAACTTACAGACTATATTTTAATACTTTAAACCTGTACTATAATACCTATAAAACCGTTAAACCAAGGGGAGAAAGCAGGCGCTGTAATTTGATTTATTCTAGAATATAGTGCAAAATCGGCAAGTTGTCGCAATGGCGACCCTTCCGGACGAGGCAGGTACGCCCACATTTAAGACAACCGGGAAAATGCAAAGAGCCTTGCACATGACCCACAACTGGCGCGAGGCCAAAGGGTGAAAAATATCAACCATCAAAAAATGGTTCTGGTCTAGAATACTTTTTGCCTGTCAATACCTAGTCAGTAAAAGAAGCGGTATAAGCCCTAAAATGATATACTGACCTTGTGCTATCACAATTGTACCTTGGCTAACTCTGCATAGTTTTGACTTGGTTAGGCAAAAAACGGCATTATCGGCGTTTAGGGCTATAACGGGCTTATGCTTGGAATGCTGCCGACCATAACCCCTCTTTCTGTAGCTATAGAAAGAGAAGCCTGCTTCAGGCAAATATTGATAAACTTAAACCGGATAATGTCAAGACCATCTGAAAATGCGGGACGATTTCACAGACAAGCCGGTTGTCGAGATACCAGACCAATGTTGCGGTAAGTTTATTGTGCTGTTAGCCGCTAAAAACTGGATATTCTTCTTGTTGAAGAATCGCATACATGCTCAATAATGTACCCTAGCAGAAAAATTGAAAAAGCGACCATTTCCAGACATTTAACTCTATAAACAAAGCGACAATTTAAAAATAAACACAAAGTAAGGAAATGGAAGAAATGAATAACTACTACAATTGAACTTTCATGTGAATTTAATAGCTACAAACCGTACGGACGACTGAGAACTGAACAAAGCAAAAGTACTTGATTGTGTGTATATTAGTACACACATAAAGAATACATTATATAAAGTAGAAATAATAAAAATCTAAATTACTTGCTCCACTAGATTTCATTCATGGCCGACATGTTTGCATTTAATTTCAATACAACAGAGAGAGAGAGAGGACTGTATAACAGAAAAAACGCATAGCAATAGCTTGATATTGATATCACGAGATAAATTCACGGCGGTGGGATTTATCAAAATATGTCCAACAGGTTTCTACTTGAGCAAAAAGACCATTCGTTTGGTGATGAAAACCTATATGCACAGCAACCATATGAAATTTTCCGTTTCATTTAAGTAAAATTTAAGTAATATGTGCGTGAAGCAAGCTTAATAACAATTGGTTTATAAAGTCATTCATTCGACATTCTCTTCCGGTAAACAAAGTCAAAAAATATCTTTACGTCACTTAAACATCACTCACTTTACGTGTTTTTTAATTATACATTATCTTAAAAAGATAAAGTAAATCTTAAGATAATCATCTACAGCAGCAATATTTTATATATATATATATATAAAAGTGCACTATTTACACGTGTCTTGCTTGAGAAACTTCGAGAACTAATCTACGTATACTCCAAGGCTTTGAAAATAAATACGCTTCAACCGATAGGCATAACAGATTGAAAAACCAGAGGAGCTGCACCAGTTTTCCGAGAAACATATTACAAAATAAAACCTGATGAGACCATAAATAGACGGAGATGATAAAAGATCTTTAACAAACTATTCCAGGCTGACGTCAAAGCGGCATGTGAAAGTGTAACTTTTCACGATTTCGTTACTTAATATTACATATTTCCACACACCCTTTACCTGCCCCATTGCTCGCAAAACAATGGCTCCATTTCGCGAAAAATTTGAAATTACACTGTTTGTTGAGAAACTCTATCGATCGATTCAAAAATATTTTCTGAATCGCTTTAAGCAAGTCTGTTCGCCTCACTGCTGGCCAATCTATGTCTGAACGTGTATTGTTGTCTTCAACGTACTGGTTGAAATTTTCGAGATATTTTAATGAAATTTGATGCACTGACTTATCTCGTCCCAAAACCAAACTTTATTGAAAATAGATTGAAGCGGCCCTATATGAAATAAATATTTCTCGCCAAAAATTGTGGAAAATGGTACTTTGGCATTCTAAGCAAATATGGAAAATCTGGATGGAAGTCCTCACCCATATAAACATTCTCACATGGCAACAAGAAACCATTTTGATTATTTTGTGATGGAAATTAGTACAAAATAGTGATATAACAAATACATTTACTGTGAACTACATAGATCTATTTCAGATCCATTCTATTATGAAAGTTTTCATTAAAAGCAAGTCTTTATATGAAAAGGAGGTGTAATGTTTGATATATCGTGATGAAGATAGGATTATGTTGTTTTGAAAAGGTGCAAGCTATTTGCCTGCCAATAGTGGTTTAACATGTTTTATTAACATGTCTTTTAGTTCAGTTTTCATAAATGTCTTGTAGTAAACCTTGAACAATATTAGGATCTTTCGGTTGCCGAATGATTTGCTTGTAATCCGCATCATCCTTAGGTCTTTTAAAGGAGCACATGTCTATGTATACGTTACGTTGTCCGTCGTGCTAAAGAGCATTACCGAACATGCTACGAATAACATTACAACTTTCATACCATGTTTAAGTGGTCGCCTTTTTTTTGTTATGCAACAGTCCACAAAAGGTTTACTAATCTTACCATTTTTGTTCGGGCAAATGTTTAAACTTCGCATATGTATTACTAACTACTTAGTCTCAAATCTTTCAGTACATTTCCGCTAGGAATAGCCAAACTGCAAACTGTGCATTTTGCATTTCATTGCATTGCATTTAACTCATTGATATAAAAAGTATTAGCAAAAGTATTGACATTTACCTCAGGTAATGAAGAGGAATCTTTTATATTTGGCTAATGATGAATACATGTTCTTTATTTGTTTTTTCCTAACCTTGCTTAAATCTACGCTTGTACTCTTCGCAGGGCGCACGATGTTTAGAAAAAGACAGAAACGACGAAAAAAGGAATTAATTTTTGACACATGTCGAAGTCGGGCATCGATAATTGCTCTTAATTGAGTAAAAATTTACGCTCATCAATTTTGGTCCAATTATACTTGCAATACGCATACAACTTTGTATATATATATATATATATATATATATATAATAATAAAGCTTATGCATATACTGATATGGGTATGCGTATGGATAAACTAAGCAAATATCTGACTAACTAAGCAACGTACACTTAGCTAATAAAATCACTTCATGCACACGGTGCTAGAGAATATGTAAATGCGAAAAAATAAATCACAAACACCTTTTAATACACTTTAAGGCAAGTGCTTGTCATACGACGTGCGATCTATGATATGCAATATGCTGTTCGGGAAATGCCTTAATTGTGTTTGCTTATAGTAACCAACACTAATAGACATTGGATTACATAATCCTGCACATATTAACATAATTTATTTGTTATATTACGAGAGTACAATTTACGGTTCATGCTAAAGTTTACAACTCATGGAAAGCGGTCGCTATACGCTATATTTATGCATGCGAGTTATGATTCCTCGAAAACGTTTAAAAAAACGTTTTCCTAAAGAGTGTGAGAAGCGAAATAAATTAAAATAAATTAAATAATTTCATTTAATTAGATAAATGAGGAAAAAATAAATATTCAAAACTTACGCCACAGAATTTTAACGGGAGATTAACATTAAGTCTGCGAACATTTGAAATTCGCAAATACAAAATAGTTAGAGAATAAGGCGGACAGAACTGTGAATGTGTTGATTAGGTACTGAGGGTACATTCACTTTTTAAAAGTATTTTTACCAAGTTTCTATCCTCGCGTCCATTGCAACGGAACGAATTTCTCAATTTTTGTTGGTATATCGCTCATATATTAAGACGATTAAGTAAACAACTCTTAAGCGGATCTTTGATACTTATCTTCTTGAATAGACGTATAAAAAGGTACGGAAAGTTTTTCTTTTTTTTGTTAATTACGCTGTTCGGGATATTAATATGTGATCTTGACTAAAATTTGTGTTAAATTTTGCCGAAGTGAAAATAGCCGACCAAGAAAAATCACATTTTTTAAGGGATGGATATTCGCTATAAATGTCTTTACTAAGTTATGGTTTATCGCGAAGTAAAACAACTAAACTACTACTACTAAACAACTTAACAACTAAAATAAGTATTCAGTAGTATATTTAAAAAATATTAGTTAACAAGCACATATAATACAAACTAAGCCTTTAACTATGATCACAAAGCCAAGAAAGCTAATTTATTGCTATTAAGTCTTATGGAAAATTACAGTACAAAACACTGAAAGAAAAGAATGTCCAAATCAAGTTATAGCAACTATCGGGGACATTACGTAACGTAATCCAGATTTTGGTTACTTTTCGAAAAATGCTGAAACCTATCAGAAAAGCTAATTTCATTTCTATGTATAGGCCCTATCACCGCCAAAGTCGCCCCCAATATGCCCTCCCCATATATGTAAGAAGCCAAATTTATTATCAAAAATTTAAAGAAAATTAAAATCCGTAACAATTGTTGTGAAAAGAGGTAAATTTCCTTTTTTCTCGCACAATTGCTGGAATGTCATTAGCCAATTGTCAATTGAACCCGCCTTACGCGCACTGGCTATCCTTTCGGATACCGGATAATTTTTACCTCGATGCGCAATAGAATGGAGTTTCTAATAGCTGTAATATTGGAAGCGCTCCTTTGGGTCAGGCCGGTTGGAATGCTACTTGACGGCGAGCAAGCAAGCAAGTTCTTCCTGCAATTTGGACTAACGCCACAACGAAACTCCCACGATGGCCCACTTCCGTTGTCATGCCGAAATTAAATTAAAGCAGAAGAAAGTAAAGAAGAAAGAAATAGTTAAAGCCACTGGTTAGGCTTTAAAACTCGGTGTAGGACAAAAAATTTACAACTGAAGCAGAAAATGGAGTCAAATTAGGCTAAGTAGTATGCGTATAGTGAAGTATCTTACAACGGGAATAAACATTTGCTGATGTTGCGAATAACCTTCATAGCGCTGTACTTCGCCCAAGGAGTTTCGCTTTATTTTGAAAGCCCTTGTGCTATTAATTTGTATTATCCTTGCCGATAAATCAACAACTTCCCGCATCATTGTATGCACTTCTCTTCATTGATAATCTTGTGCCAATTTTTCTTTTACGCCCTTTCCAAAACTTATCTTAAAGTCTTTGGTTCATCTCCATTGTTCGCATAAGTCGTATATCCATATTTTTACACCGCATTATTTTTACGTGTCGACCTTCCCGGCTCATGTAAAGGCAGAACTCCTGTCTCTGGCGAGGTGTTGCATATTTTGTTTGTTTGAACGTTCGACATCATCGTCATTGTCACTTTCATCATGTCTCCCTGCTTTAGTTGTATTCCCCTATTGGCGCAGTAATAATAATGTGTATATATTTTATATATATCGATATACCTTTATACCGTTCCACATCTGTTCGCATTGCCTCTAAATGTTTAAATTTACGGCCTCTTTGATGCGAAAATTCATTCAGAGGCTCGTGGTCGATGAATATAAATCCCAGATTACGGCTAAGGATAAATTCTGGGTGATTCCCGACAAACTTGTACGTCACTCTACCATGTAGGCTATTTTTTCAACTAGATTACCATTGTGGAAGAGACAAACTTCTTCAAGAGCGTTTGGCACTTCCTAATATTTTGCCTCCCTATTTCATCAATCGTGAGCCTGTCAAGTAGAGACAGACTCCTTCTTATATGCAATTTCTTCAGCTCCAAGGGAATTTCGCACATTAACACCTGCAAAGTGTCGACTGAAACCGTCTTACAAACAACACTATGCGCTGGCAACTTCAAATCTTATTGCAACTCTCATACATAACATCTCGATATAGTACAGGTGCCACATAAGCTGCGAATGCAACAAACAGACCACCGCCTAGATCTCGAACGCCAAGAACCATTCACAACGTATCTATACTAACAAATTCTCAAGTATATCCCTCATGAAACCCAGGAAAGAAAGGCGATCGAACGGAGATAAATCCCATTGATTAAAAATGTGTATAGTTTGTGATACCTTAGTCTAAGCATAGCAGAAAAAAAGCCAAAGTCTACCAAATTTATTTTACATATCCTCGTTGTTAGATAGTTGGTTTAATGGAGGGACGTTGAATATAACAGTCGCCGAGTACCGAATTAAAGGAAATATAATTATTAAATAGTTACCCCAAGACAGTTATGCTGTGTGCTTTTGCTTAGTTAAATGCATATGCGCGTGCACGTGAAAGACAATTAAAATGTTGCTGAATGATTATATAAAACTGTATAAAACTTTATTTATATATTTTGAAGATTTCGATATAAATTGCTTTTGTACACACGACTGAGCGTATGGGTACGAGTGTACACATACATTGCCGTTTAAACATAAAATAAGATAAACTAACTAAATAGTAATACATACATACTACATACCTAGAATTTTATGTAGTACTTTTCACTTCATATTTATTATGAGTTCTCTTAAACAGCACTTAGCATATTTTTGGAATAAGAACAATAGAATAAAGAATATCTGGAAATTATATTTAACCAAACACAGGAAACCTGAGTACAGCAAGTTATAATTGAAGCCAAGCAATACCCCAAACAAGCCGATAGTTGCTCCTAATATTGTTAAAATATGAATGTGTATCTATGTGCGAATAACTACGTCTGAGAATGTGTAAGAATGTGAGTGTTGTGTTATAATTTCCTTGAACATAACTATTCAACACACACGTACACACATACACACACACACGCACGGTTGCACACTGGCGCACTTGAAACAAACGCTTGATAAACATGCATTGTATAGTTGCCAACATATGTTACATATGTTGGCAGCAACAACAACATTTCTACGGATAAATTGTGACATATTAAGTGCTCATTAATATTAAGCATGCATTTTCGTTACTCCTATCCATGGCGTCTTAGTTATAACATATGGAGAACACACAGGTCAAAATGTACAAATGCAATAATCAAGGAATGACGTGGTAGAGTGGGCGTTACATTATAGAATATAAGCCCAGATTAGTTATGTTCGTTAAACTTAAGCAGCATTCAGTCAGAACAGTTAACATCCAGGCAACGTATTCAAAATTTCAGTAAAAGATAACAAATCGATTAAAGCTATTATTCTAGAGTTACGAATAGGAAAATATTCCCCTTAAAACTTTAAAAAGCTATGTCTGTGTGCTCAAAGCTTATATGTGTTTGAATAAGACGGGCTGTGATTTCTAGTAAAACTTACAAAGGTTTCTTCACCTCTTGGCTGACTATAAGAACGTTATTTGTAAGCTGCAGCAATCACGAGCGTTACCACAACACTACACACGTGAAAGATAATTTAAATATTCACATATTCCAACACAATCATACAGACTGACAACAGTTCATATGTATGTTAATGTAGTCAGTTAGCAAAGCCGAACACATACGACTTCTTATCTGTGCGCTCTGACATGAGAAAAGAATTCAAGTGTAAAGGCATCCTTTTAAGAGGGAGGAAAAAAAAAAAAAAAGAAAAGGAACAAAATTAATACATTCATATGCGCTTGAATGCATAAGTAAATGTGCATAAACGACTTAACATACCGATAAAGGTGTGCACACATATGCCGTAATTCATTGCATGCCGGTCACAGTGGGTGTAAAAAGCTGCGATAAATTTTATTAATTAAACCACTGTTTAAATTTGTGTATTTCTTTAGGGCGAAATTGATTTCTGGTTTGGCAAAATATGTTAACTTTTTCGCGAAATACTGAGAGCAAATAGTTTTTAAAACGTTCTTCGGGGTTGGTAAAGCTCCTGACATGAAATAAAAAACTTCTTATCTTCAAACAGCTACATTTATGCACTATGGTGCAAATCATCTTAATTTATGTTTCTCTTCTTTTATTTATGTTCGCGTTCTTATTAACTTGACGTTGACGTTGACGTTGATGTTGACGGCAAGTTGGCAACAGTTACTTTGCGATTACGTTTTGAACTCTGGTATAAATAACAAAATATTCCTTGCAGTTTTTTATGGCCAATGGCTATAAACTTTAACTTTCTACAGATTTCTCTAGACTAAGGTGGCCAGTCTTTTAATCGTTTTTATTTCTTACGCTACTTATGGTCAGGGTATGATAACTTTGTCCATAAGAAGTTAAGACACACCCATCTTTCATTATATCAAGTGGCTCCGTACCATTCTCTAAATCGATTTTATCATGTCTGCCCATTCACTCTTATATTCAACCTACACAGTAATATAACAAAATTTGGTATAACTGATATGCTTTGACGGAAGCACGAACGACGTTAAAAATTGATTCGATCCTGAAATTTTCTATTTTCAATATTTGTTCCAAAAGCCGTGAAAATTTTTTCTTTTGGAACATGCACAATTTGAATGGGACAGGAACATTTATTGTACTACCTTCTATATGTATGTTCTTACAAAAGATAGGCCATGAATCTCTCATATTTTGCAATGAAAGTAACTCGAAAGTAGTTAAATCTGATATAGACTTTAGACACCATAGGTCCAAACGTACGTGAATTCGATCCCAGATAAGGTTTCTCATAAATAGTACATTATACATTATACATAATAATGAGTTCTTTGATATAAAAATTAATTTTACTAAGTTGGGATTATATTGATTCACGTTTTGGACTCTCTCTCATAAGAGGGTTCTCATGAAAAGTATGCTTTTTACATAAAATGGTAAGGGATATTGAATGATCGGTCTTGCCGAGCTATAACGTCCGTACTTGTGTAAACATGCGCTCTTATATCCTATCCCCCTTTACGGTAAAACACATATTAAGTGTGTGCGGAGGTATGTAGCGCCTTGAAAGGCTTGACATAGTCTCACCTTTTAGTATATATGATCAATTTAGAATTGTTTTCCGAATCGATTCCATCAGATCTGTCCGTACGTCCATTTGATGCCTGTCGATGTAATTTTGTGTTGAACCTAAGCGAAACAATCCTCGATATATGTTGACGAAAGATGGCACACTAATGTCTTATCACCTGGAAATAACCTCATATTGCAAATTAATTGGACCGGACAATTTTTGTGACCAAATTTTGTGATTTAAATTTGTAAAATATTTCGACAAAAATCACTAAGTATTAGCATCTGGGCATATTAAATTGATATGAAGAGTGTGTGTGTGTATGTGTGTGTGGACTAATATTTTCAATCCTATTTTTTAATTATTTTGCAATAAAAATAAGCCCATAATGATACTTGGACATACAAATAAAGTATAGCGAGTTTGGACCATGTAAGTTCACTTGCCGGACCACACCTAGCATACAAGCATACTCATGGAAAGTAAGCTTATATTTAGCAAAAAGTCTAATTTTTAGCATTTGATGACAAAAATAGGTAACTACTAACAAGGTCTTTAACAAGAAGATTAATTTTGTTAAGTTTGGCAACGTCAGTCCACGCTATTCCATATAGGAGCTATCATGAAAATGGATCGCTTACTTGGAAACAAAGTAGGGAAAGGTATTTAACGATCAGCCTTGTCCGACTGCAATTTGTTTTGTTTCATTTTTGGTTTTTTTTATGCCTTACACAGCCATCTTCCTTGAGCGCTTTTGTAGAAGAAAAAATTACTCAAATATGAAAAGTCTGGAGAAAGTACAGTTCAGGACTTGCAAAAAGAGTGCCTCTACAAGAAAATACTTAGTTTGCTTAACATTCATATAATTATTGATTTCTACAGCTCAAAAAGACAACCGCAATCAACACGTTACCGAAAAAATACAGATTACAAGATGAAGGCAAGAGTATATAAAAATAAAAAAAATTTGTTATTATCGGTGAAAATAAAAATGTGTGTTTTGTATACGAGAATGGTGTTTCAAATTTTGTATTGAAACCTTTTACACTTACTTGTAGCGGAGAGTAAAGCAGTTTCAAATTTGGTCCATATCTAGCTTTTTCCCAACAGATAGGCTATTAAGCCACACATTCGGGCATATAGGAGGCGACAGTCCATAGATAGTTAAAAAAAAAGAGGAACCTTTTCGATACTTGATAATTCAGTCGATGGTATATGCGTTTGAAAAATGAACCGAAATTCTGAAAGCATTCGCTATATTTTGCATTGTCCCTGTTGCAACATGTCGCAAGCTTGTTGAAAAATAGGTGTTGCTTGTGATGAAGGTGTTTTATTGAAGTCAACGGCAACTGGTTTTGGTTTGGTTTGGTTTGGTTTTCCCGTTTGTGCTGAATATCTTAGAAAACGCTAGAAAATGGAAACACATCGTGTCATGGCAAAAGTTATGAACCATTGACGGTATACAAAACGAAGTCCGTTAAGTTCAACATAAATTAACGTTGAAAAATTACTGCATTTAATTGCTCGACAAAAATTGAGGGAAATTTGCTTGGAAGTTTTGAGGCTTGTTACGTTCGACGATCATTTGTTTCGTTCTCTGCAAAGCTCTGTTAATGGAATAAAGCAAACTTCAAGGGAAGGCCGCGAGAACCACTTGGCTCTGTCAAAAACAATCGCGAAATTTTGTTAATCGAAAGGGTGATTAAGTTTACTTCGAAGTGTACACTAATCAAATATCCAAACGCTTCGATAAGGAGTATGCTGATTTGAGGCTATTATCAAGGAGATAACAAAACCACCTGCGAAACAGGTGAGTTCAACAAGGATTTACAAGATGTAATAAAAGTATATACAGCAATCAGACTTGGCAGTATCATGTGATTTCTGAGAACTCTGCAAGGATAACAGAAAGGAGTAAGACAGCATCGCAGAATAGCCAACGATAAAGATCCTCCAACTCAAAAACGAAAAAAAAATAGAAAAAATTATATTACAAAAAAGGCCGGAATAGAAAAACACGACAACAATATGAAAAGACAAAACAGCCTTAAGAAGGATAAAATAGTAGTAAAAAGTAGATGTCGTTAAAACTTAAAATATTTAAAAAGCCATGCGTGTCCGCAACTTTGAATAGAAGTGTGTATACTCTATAATTATGGGTTAGAGAATGTGTTTAAGTGCAACCAAATCAACAAACAAAAAAAAAAAAAATAATTGCACGTAAAAAATATTACTAGTCTCAAGAAAATAAAACTAATCTACGGGCCGTTCGGCATCTAAAGAACCCTGAATGCAGGGATCGGCTGTAGAGCAATTCGACGCAGTATATATTTAAATCAAACCAAACTTCACGCCATTTTTTTTTTTGCCTTAAATTTAGTCTCAATATTGTCATCTATAACCTAGCAATAGGTTTTTCTCATTGGAAAGCGGAAGGGGTCTAGTCGGAAGGGGCTTTTCTTTTTTTTAAAAGGAAGCATTTCTTTCCCTATTAGGTTCTCTTGGTGGAGGTCATCTAAGGATGGCCAGCGATACCAAGTGGGCTGGGGCACAGATAGGTGTGTGTTCTGTGCGACGACAACCTTGGAAGCATTATTTTCCTTGAGGAAGGATAGTCAGGCTTGGCCGTCCGGGACGTGTGGAGAGTCCGAAGGCAAGAGCGAAAAGCGTACAGTATGAGATCACCCAAAGCTGTATAGCTTGGTGTAAGTTCTGGTTTGAACGATAAGCCAAGAAATTAAAGGGTGTCCACGGGGGTCAGGTTGCCCAAAGTTGGATTGCTCTGGCAGGATGATGCACACAACCCATCGGAATGCCGGAGAATGCCTTCTTGCCTGACCGCTGGGTACGGCCCTTCGGGGAGTATTCGTGGTGGCTGTGGTTACCCCAAAGTCTCGCGGGGAGCTATTGAAGAGGTGCTTAGATAAGCCTCGACGTAGACCACTAAGCGAGAATTTGGCCCACACCCATCTTCTATTGCGGTACTTCAGGGTAGAAAGGCCCCCTTAAATGGGGATTGTCTTTCTCCCTGGGGGGTCGTCAATCAACTTACCTCGATTGCCAATGGTTGTAGGCAACCCGTCTGATTAAGACACATGTCAGGTGCAGACGTAAAACACACAGAGCAATCTGTCATCTATTTTGATTTTCAGTAGGACGGTGTCATCTACAGTACAACTCCGGTAATTACAATTCTATTGCATGATTGATTTACAATTACATCTTGCGATGAAAAACACGTACAGGCACAAAAGGCACAAAATTGTGTCAAAGTATTTGTAGCAAAGTTAAAAGTCATATAAAAGTTAAAAGAGAAACATTTTTACAAAGAAAGTTTTTTATGAAAAACAAAAAAATATGTAAACGGGAAGAAGTTATTATGTTAACAAGAAATCACAATCTTATTATATAAAAAGAATATCTGCTTGACAACCCCGATATTGGATGGCGTTTATTTTCTTCAATTAAATCTTCTTCTTGACCACAACGCTTACCCAGTTAATTGCGTCGATCTCTCTAGAGTGTACCCGGCAAACACAGACTATGTATAATATGAAATTAGGTTGTAATGAAACGACTTGACAAAATGACAAAAATACTTTCTCAAAGGCATTATTATGTCAAAGACTCATTCATAATCACAAAATTTTATTAGAAAATCCAACAAGGATGGATAGACGGAACGTGAGATACATGTACACAGTGATACATGTACACAGTTAGCACCCCAGCTTTAATTTTCCCACTCGACAACTTTTATTATACAATTAGGAATCGCATTACATTCGCCGCGCGCATGGCAGCGGAATTAATTTTGCTATGCTTATTCGACCGCTGTTTATCTATTGACAGTTTAGTCATAACTGCACAACTTTATCTAGAAAAAAAGAACTGCACGCTTAAATTGGCATTGTTATCGTTCAACTTTCGTAAAATTTGTGCTTGGCTTTGTCTGTCATCTTTGTTGTCACTTTATATCAGATTTCATATTCTTAAGTGAAAGTGACAAGACTCTCTAATGTCACTTTTGCGCTAAAACCGGGTTGTAAACTTACGAAAACGACAAAATTGAACGTAAGCAAAGACAACATAACGTTACGAAAAATAACTAATTGAAGACAAATTACTAACATATTAATTTACTGTAATAATTGTTATACCCGTTTCAATGTTTCGGCAATCTTCTAGGCTGCAATCTAACGAAATCAGTTTATAAACTAATAAACTAATAAAAAGAAAGATCATGTTTTTTTAATAAGTCCACCCTTGCTTATTTTCTACAAAATTGGATAAAAATATTGCAAATTTTTCTTGCCCTTTAAATCGTTGCGTTACACTCTGTAGAGAGTAGGTAATTAGTAGGTCATGTTTCGTAAAGGTTCCACATTTCTGCTTAAACGTCAAAATACCGAAAAAGCACGAAAAGATGCCGAAGTTTGTTTCAACATTGTTTGGCAGAAACTTATGGTTAGTTATCTATCACCGATTGTACTCAGAATATGAGGGTTCGACTCATTCATTTAGTTATCACTTTCGTCATCGTTGAGCCCATTTACACTGCCTTGAATAGCCTTATATATCTGCATAGAGTGAACGTATGTTATGTATGTATCGTATGTATCCGTGTAAAATATGTTTATTTGTTCCTGTTTTGTACATATTATTACAGTAGTATTTACATAAAATATTTTGCAGAGTTTTAAAAACGAGCTTCACTGAATCCTCTTATACTCTTGCATTTATGATACTCCACGTGTGGCTTAATTTATTTACCAACAATGTGAGAGTCAGCTTTTATACGCTCAAACTTTCATACTCAGACTTTGTACGTTTGCAACTCACATCGAAGATCGGACATAACATATTAGGCATGGAGAGTTTGTGTGTTAATAGACTCGTGCTTTTATTGCCTCTTTCGACACGTTAACAGTTTACTAGTTGTTCGTAATCTAATTGTAACGAAAATGTATATGCAAATATTTGTATTATACTTACCGCAGCCAATGAGATTATTCGCGATGATTCAAATTTGCTTATAGTCAAGACCACCGCTTTGCGTGTGAAGGCGACGTTTGTCCACCTACTTTCAATCATTGGAGACATAACAAATTTTCTCGTTCCATTCGTAACATCCAGTCATACAATTTATAAGTAAGTTAAAGGAATTCTTAGCGTCGTAATCCATTACATAGGTAGGTATAACTTGCTATTCTTCAAATATCCTTCTTTTACGCAAATAACTCGTTAACACAAATAACTTGAAGTTTTCAATGTTTTCACTAACCACAAATTGGGTAAAAATTGTTTAACAGAAATCCTGAAATATGTTCTGAATAGAAATCATTTAAATCGAAGCATATTTAAGAGAACACTGAGCAGGTTTCGAATTAAAAGTCTGAGAGTACGTTATGTGGGGTTATACTCTTTTGTTTGTCTTTCTTTCTTAATTACATTTTACTTTCTCGTTTGCATTTGATTCCTTTGTTTGCCTCTGAAATCATAATTTCATTGCCTGATTATTTTTTCATTTCTAATTAATACCTATATATGCATACCTATGTCTGTTTGCCACCATATCAATTCATGTGTTGAAATTTTGCTCGTCAAGTCACTATCAGTCTGCTCAGTCTGCTGACTTCTGTGTTACTCAACTCAGCGATGTGCAGTCATTAATTAATTCATCTTCGAGTTATTGAAATGTTTTTAAAAAGGAGAAGGCTTGTATTTCCTTTATAGTAATCCATTTTCTTTTCTTTCGATTCCGAATGAATGCCAAATTACCGCAATCAAATTTATATGTGGCGTAGAAGTTGTCTCATGGTTTAATATTCTATATGCTAACTTCTTCAAGTATTCTTTCATTTGTCTCATTACGATAAGTGTTGATTTCTCGTCAATAACATAAAATATAAAACACTAAACCCGAACAATGTTATAAAATCGAAATTTCAAAAAACAAACGTTATTTTTTAAACGAAAGTAAACAAGCGTTTCTCGTTAACTACTTATGACTTTGGCATTAAATTTAACGCAGATGGAAAATGCTATTAGCCTTAGCAAAGGGACTTGATAGTCACAGACGATTTAAACGAAAAAGTGCTAATACCTTTTGGTCCAAGAAAAATTCGCTGACATTTTTTTTCCAATACATGACTTTAGAGTCGCGTCAATTTCGTAACACCCTATCAAGTCATTCCTTAATGAGTGTGAAAAGTGGCAATTGGTTACGAAGCTTTTAAATCTTGCTTTTGCGCGTTATAAAGGTATTGAAAAAAATTAAATGTTGATCCATTATCATATTGAGTGAGCGAGGTCAATTTTTTCCATTTTCACCCACAGAATACACGTTCAAGTTTTTGTCAAATAAGGAGCAAAAAACCAATTTTCTACTCCTTTTGAAGATGAACAGACGCACAGACAGACATGCTTAAATCGATTTAGAAATTGCTCTGCGGAGTGTCTGAAGCTTTCTTCTGGGCGTTGCATACTTTTCGACAAAATCCTTCGATACTGGGTATAAAAAGAAGATCGATATTGGGATACCATTTGAATTAACCCATGTTTTCCTTGTTTCATCAAAGTCTTTTGGCGAACAAACAATTGTGTTTTACGTCCATCTAAACACATTGACCCTGCATGGCAGGTGTTTCTGAAGAGATAGGCGACTATTTTTTTCGAAGTGGATCGCAGGCCAAAGGCTTTTCTTGGATATATTTCAACTTAAAACTCTTTTATATTCCACTGAGGCTTATCTCCCCGCTCATGCGCGTGAATTTATGACTCGCCAACTGGCACGATCTTATATACGTCTTTTGAAGCATGGTAACTCTATTGTTTAAACATTTGTTTGCATGGATAGGATTTCATTGCACCCGAAAATTTTCGCAGCCATTTTCAATTCCATTCTCACGATGAGACACAATTTCCAAGTGACTATAAGCAACACGAATCTCTGGCAAAACTTCAAAGAACACCTGACAACGCACTGTTGTCAAGGCTAGAAATCCTAATAATACCCTTGTAATAGCGACCTCGATCTGCTCGACTGTCATTTGTATCGCTCTTTTCATACCATTATTAGTGATGCGAACCAGACCTTAAAGAAGCCATTGCGAAAATCACTGGGTTCAATTGCAGAAGCTCTACATAACAGCGTAATGATTTTATTATTTAATATATAATACAGTTGTCGATCAAAATAGCAACAATTTTATTTAATAATGTGCACTTAAGTGTACAACAAGTGTAGTTTAATGTAAAAACGCCAAGAACTTTTTGCTTGATCCATTAAAACTATTTTCAACATAAGCTCTGGTGGTGGAAGTAAAAACATTCACTAAGTCTCTGTTCATTTTCATTAACGAAGGACATGTTGACATAAGGACTACGTTATCAATATTTTGTAAATGACGCAAAAAATTTATTGTATTTCCATTGATGGATGTAATCATTTTATAACCACCTAAACTTGTATGTGGGGTGTGTACGAATGATATTCCTATATAATAGAAGTACAGCAGAAGTAATTAAATATGAACGGGAGAAACGCAACAAAAAAAAAATACCACATAAACGATAACAATACTGAACGCGTTGAATTTATATCTAAGGTTTTTGCGGTAGCGTCTCGCAGGAATTAAGAGAAAAATTAAAAAGATAAAAACTCTATTATCAACAAATGGATTTACAAGTACAACGATAATGTAAGTGGATGGCCGTATGTTTGAATTGTACATGAGTTTAGCATACTTCGACTATAATTAATTAGTCCAAGCGAAAGCAGTAGCCAAGCATATATGTATATATTCATTCATATTCATATATGTATAATATTCATTTTCTTTTTTTTTTGTTTTTATATCATTACCAAGCAGTTTTTTTTGCTTTAAGGCCAAACTAGAGAGATGACTAAACAAATGGAGAAAGCTCTAAGTAAACCTTGTGAATGGATGCGAGAAAAGGAAGGAAGAAAAGCTTGCGTGCAAAGGCAGTTGTAATGGGAATGACAATAGGCAGACAGGTTTATACAACTGCCCCAAAATGCTGCACCCTCTTCCACAAATCGCCAGGCATGAACGCCATGAAAAATATGTGGTGTGAATTGGACCGCCGTGTGCGGAAAGACTCTAATCCTTTCCTCCAAGCCCTGAAAAAC